>LBNU01003033.1:104245-127964 GCA_014162995.1 Artemisia annua
TAAGTCTCTCTTTTACATAATTTTACCTTAATTTTTCTTTCTTGTGTTATATAATACGTTATGAGAAATAGATGAATGGATTGTGTTTTAAATGTATTTTTATTAGTATAATTTTCATCAAGTATTATACAACACAAATAAAAATATTTAAGGTCAAAGTTATAAAAGAAAGACTTAAAAAGACAAACATGGACAATATTTTTGTTAGAAACGGCAAACTAAGTCGTCCTTCCTTTAAACTATGACTATAAATTAGCGGTATTGGTCGGTTCGGTTATCGGGTTGTTCGATTAGATATGTTTCATTAAATCGGTTATATTTTTATTCGGGTCATTAAACACAAAAACGTGTAAAAATAAACAAAAATGGCTAAAAACATATGGAAACGGACTAAACGTGTAAATCGGGTTGTTGGATTAGTTCGGTTTCATTAAATCGGTTATATTTTTATTCGGGTGATTAAACACAAAAACGTGTAAAAACAAACAAAAAATGGCTAAAAACGGATGGAAACAGATGAAAACCGACTAAACGTGTAAATCGGGTTGTTCGATTAGTTCGGTTTTATTAAATCGATTATATTTTTATCGGGGTCATCAAACACAAAAACGTGTAAAAACAAAAAAAAATGGCTAAAAACGGATGAAAACCGACTACATCGGGCGATAACGTGTAAGAACGTAAGAGAATGTATGAAATGTAAGAAAATGTACAATAATGTGTAAAATAGACGAACCCGTATTAAAACGGAGGAAAACGTCTGAAATAGATGAAAACAGACTAAAACATGAAAAAACGGACGAAAACATGTAAAAAACTAAGAAAAGTATGAAAACGCCCGAAATCGTTTAGAAACGACTAAAACGGACGAAAATGCACAAGGGTGGGGTTACCGTGCGGTTCATGAAATGTTCACTTAATAAATAAACGAACGTAAACGAACTTTTGCCGAACGTTTCATGATCAATGTTCACTGAACAACGTTCAGTTCGTTTACAACTTTTAATTCAACAATTGTTTTTATTTCTTTTTTATATTTTGTCCAAATTCAACAATTGTTTTTATTTCTTCTTTATATTTTGTCCAAGTCGAATCAATATCAAGTCGCAACAAACGAGTCACGGTCAAACATTTATTCAAAAAGCATGAGGTACAACTAGTTGTTCAATCAACTCATCGTATGGCATACAACTTAAGGCATAAGACTATATGAAGCGTCTAATGCCACTTGTACTGTGTTCATCATCAGTGTAATTTAGTGGTGTACATATCGCTTCCCAAACCATAAACCCTAAACCCTAAACCCGAAACGCTAAACCCTAAACCAAATTTAATAACATATATATTTACAACTTTTAGTTTAACAATTGTTTTTATTTCTTTGTTTTATTTTGTCCAAGACGATTCAATATCAAGTCGCAACAAACTAGTTACACATTTCGAGTTAGCTAAGGGGGTGCTTGGTTGGGGCTAATGAGGGGTAGGGATTTGGAAAGGTAATGATTAAACATCCCTGATTATGACTAGGGAATGCAATCATTGTTTAGTATCGGGTAATGGGGCATTACCCAGTAAATGGGAGGTATGGAATGATTACCCACCACCACCAGCAGCAGCCATCACCAGCAGTAGACACCGCAACCACCACCACCACCACCACCACCATGACCAACACCACCACCACCACCAGCAACCACCACCATCACCAACAACCACTAGCCACCACTACCACCACCAGCAGCAGCCACCACAATCACCTCCAACAACCACCACCAGCAGTAGCTACCACTACCACCACCACCACAACTAGCTACAACCACCAGCCACCACCACCAGCAGCCACCACCACCAGCACCAGCAACCACCACCACCACCAGCAGCTACCACTACCACTACCACTACCACCACCACCACCACCAGCCACCACCACCACCAACATCTACCACCACCAGCCACCACCAACACCACTACCCACCACCACCAGCAACCACCACCGCTCCCAGCTACCACTACCACCACCAACACCAATCACCAGCAACCACCACCACCCCCAGCTACCACTACCACCACCAACACCAACCACCAACATTAGCACACCACCAGCCACCGCCACCACCAGCCACCGCCACCACCACAACCAGCCACCACCACCTTGGAGGTTAATTTCTTTTTGTTAAACCAAGCACCATCAAAGATAATGATAATCTCCATTCCATTCCTTTGCATTTTTTTAGTCATCTTTATCCTAACCAGCCACCGCCACCACCAGCCACCGCCACCACCACAACCAGCCACCACCACCTTGGAGGTTAATTTCTTTTTGTTAAACCAAGCACCATCAAAGATAATGATAATCTCCATTCCATTCCTTTGCATTTTTTTAGTCATCTTTATCCTAAGTATTAAATGTAGTGATCATTTAAAATATAGTTATTCATATATCAGAAACTTTTTAACATCACTACATTATCATAATTTGGACTATATTATACATCATAACACTTACTTATTAAAAATAAAACTTAAATAATAGTGATTTGATTGATTTACATGCTGAGAAAACTAATAGACTGCTTGGGAAGACTCAATACTGCTAATTAGTACTCGGCAATTAATTTTTGCAATGATTCAGTTTACACATCCATTGTATATACATAAATCATTTTATATTTGGAGTAGATTATATACTTATCTAGTTTCATCACTAGCCACATAAATCATCATCAAAAAACACAATTTCTTACTTAACCATTATCAAATCATCGTCAAAAAACATGTCTGGATCTCCTAATCTTGATGAACTGAAAGATATGTGTGGGTCTGATAAACTTCACAAATGTCTCAAGTTCCTCTTCAGTCAAGAAATTCTTCTAAATGAATTAATGATCTAGTGTTTGGGTGAGAAACGTGATGAGCTGCAGGTAAGTGTTGATAAGCGCACCGAGAGAATGGATGAGGTTTTAGAGCTTGACTTTGATGAAGAAGAAGCTGCTGATGATGGTTATGAGTCCCTTCATAAGGTTCAAGTGATGGAGCGCCGTTTGCTGGAGTCCCTTTCGGCCATTTTGGTTGACCTTCGTGCTCTGGTGGCCAAGAAGGGAGAAGCCATTGCCGATATGGATTATTATGATAAGAGCTCTAGTTGAATGGTTGTTTAATTAGGGTATTTTTTGTTGGGTTTGGTGGTTCCTTGTTATTTTTTCGGTGGTTGTTTTGACGGAACTGGTACATGTAATCACCCTACTAATTAATTAATCTTTAATACAATGAATACTTTAGGTTTTTATGTCATACTCTTGTGTTTTTATTTTAAATATACTTTATTTATAAGAAGTTGACTTACCTTATCTCTCACACATTGAAATATTACACACATAAGAAACACGTATTGGTGAAATAGGTATCTTCAGCAAATTTAGGGGTTTTAAATTGAAGTAACAAAAATGAAATCAAGCAATAAACAATCAAAATAAATGCTCTATATAAGAGCTTGATTGTTTTATCATCAATACAGGCATACATTTGGGTGTTTATCAAGTCATTAATGTATTAGTTTTTTAATTGTATGCTAATAAGATTTTTAAGTTGATTAGTTTATGATTTTTTTTGTGTGGTTCACATGGATTATTAAGGGTTGCTTGATTCTTATTGTCTGCTATAGATGTTATAGAGTGTTTGGGATGGATTATTAAGGGTTCGGATGGATTATTAAGGGTTGCTTGAAATTGATGTATGGATATGTTTGCATTTTAATTAGATTATTTGTGTTTAAGTAGCTTGCTTAGTTAGTACTCAAGTTGTGATAACATTACTCAAATGTACTACGAAATTTTGTAGATTTCTTCAATCATGTTCCATTGTGGCTAGTCTTCGTTGGCGAATGTATTTATAGATCCCTGGCAAAAGCTCGTCCCAATGGATCATGATTGGTCAGAAGATGTTGAGAAGGTTCAAGCCAGTCTGCATCAAAAAAGAAATTTCTTTTATAAGCCGACTATTTAAATCACAAATATTTGGCTGTTAATTAAGTCTTTGATAGATAATCTCAGGTTGTGATAACATTACACAACTGTACTAAGCAATTTTGTAGATTTTTTCAGGTTAGTCTTTGATAGATAATCGTGTTCCACTGTGGCTAGTCTTCGTTGGCGACTAATGTATTTATAGTTATGTCAAGAATTATAATCATTGATCCTTGGCAAATGCTCGTCCCAGTGGATCATGATCCCCGGAAAATGCTCGTCACAATGGATCATGATTGGCAAATGCTCGTTCCAATGGATCATAAGGTGGTACAACAAGATCAGGTTTCTACTGCTGAAGTTTCTACTGCTGTAGAGGTTTGGATTCTATGTTCTTCTTTGTATCTGATCTTGGGAATGCCCATATCAGCAATTGTTTATGTTGTAAAAAACCTTTTGGTAAGTAATATAATTCTCCTTTTGTGAGATTACAACTGTGTTGGTTGTTCTTCTTAAAGTTAAACATAAGATTCTTCATTGTGTTTAATATACATTCAAGTCAGTTTCGATACTTTTTTTCCTGAAATCGTGAATTTTATTAATTAAGGAACCGGAAACTTACAAAGATTATACAAGCATTCCAAATGAACACACTCATTTGACTGATACAATATAACAGATACATTCTACACAATCATTCACGAAACTAGCTGATTCAATATCCACCATTCTTCTAGACTTAGCAACTATATGCCAACATCTAGGCAACCATAGAGAATTATCTCTTATTGGCTACATCCTAGTCAGTTTCTATACTTTAGTTGTTTAGATTTTGTAACAAAATGAAAAGATAGTCTATAAGAAGAATATAAAATAACTTATATGCGTAAAAGACCCCAGGGCGGAGATGGTTGAGTTTTTGGTGTTGTGAAGTGGAGGTCACATGTTCAATACCTGTGGCTTCCTTTTTTGGTATGTCCTCCCCTAAATTTTTGAAAAGCCCCCTATATTTTTTTTTCTTCAAATTTCGAATTCTCCCTCCACCCATTTCCATCTCCACCCACGTTTCTCACATTTCTCACCACTCACCAGTCACAGCCACCAATCACCATTCACAAGTCACATCACAGCCACCAATCACCATTCACCAATCACATCACAGCCACCAATCACCATTCACTAGTCACCATCCATCATATCACTTGCCAGTCCGACCATCAACAACGGAGGGAGGTTCATTTAGATCTAAATTAGATACTTTTTTGAATTAGGAATTCATTATGTTGGAATTTTAACTTATTATTCATTTTCATTGTCAATTTTATTTTTTATGGATTTGTTGGTTTCTTATTTCTTTGGTAACGTTAACTAGCTTATCGGGTCTTTGGCCGAATCGTTTAACCAACAACATAAATAAAGATAACATTTTGTAATTTACACATTTTTCTTAATCCCACCTTTTCATATTTGACATTCGGGTTTAGATTGATGCTCAATACATTCAAAGTAACAAATGATAATTAATCTATGCAGAACATTGAAGTGGTGTTTGGAACTAGGCAGTGCGTATCCCAAACACCCCTTTATGTAGTCAAAGCAATCAATACCTATAGACAGTCATTCCATTGTGTTGGTAAACCTTATTAATTAGCTTGACACTTGTGACTTGACATTGTAACTTCATCTATCTAAAGCTTCGTATATGCTTATATTGGTTTAACTTGTAACTTGTAGGATATATACGTTATCATTTGACCTCAACAATAGCATGGACAAGTCTTGGATGAGAAGTAGTTAACGTTTATCATTTGACCAAACAGCGTTTATTAAGTATGCAGCACACAACTTGCAGAAGATGAAGAACATCGACCCACGAGTTAATAAGAAAGCATAAGATGCCATGTCCGTGTACCAAATGTTTAAACAAAATAGAGCAAACAGTGGATGCCGTGGAGTACCATTTATTCTGCTACGAGATTAATCATAGATACACAAAATGGGATAAACATGGAGAAAAGGATGAGCAAGCAACAACAACCCAAATACCTGATAATGCAGAAACAGAGTTTGTTGACGACACGAATTTCGTCATGGAGTCACATTCAGAAATTCCAATAGATGGCCCAGCAACAGTAGAAATGGTTAATGCTACGAAAGAAAATCTTGATGAGGATGACCTTGCCAAGTTTCAAGCACTATTATTAGACGCGGAGAAGCTACTTTATAAAGGATGTCCTGACTTCACAAAGTTGTCCGCAATAGTTCAACTACTCAACTTGAAGGGTAAGTATGGAGCTTCTGATAAGTTCTTTACTGAATTACTAGGATTGATAAAAAAAATGCTACCTGCTGGTAACGAAATGGTTGAAAATACTTATCAAGCCAAAAAACTAATGAGAATGATGGGATCAGGATACGAAAAGATACATGTATGTAGCAACAACTGCATTCTTTACTGGAAGGATAACAAGGAGTTGACTGTTTGTCTAACTTGTGGGATATCAAGATGGAAGGTGAATAATAAGACACGTAAAGTGTATGAAAACATCCCGGCAAAGGTAATGTGGTACTTTCCAATTATACCAAAACTGCAACGACTCTTTAAGTTAGAGAGTATTTCAGAATATCTAAGATGGCACACAACAAGGAGGGTAACAGATGGTGTTTTACTTCACCCTGCAGATTCACAGGCATGGCGTACCATAGATGAAAAATTCCCCCACTTTGCTAAAGATCCAAGAAATCTACGGCTAGGAATATCGGCTGATGGGGTTGACGTCAACTCAGGAACTAGGCATCACAGTGTATGGCCAGTTTTATCTGTCATATACAACCCTCCTCCATGGTTGTGTATGAAAAGAAAGTTTATCATGCTTTCGGTATTGATATCGGGATACCCGGGAAATGATATCGATGTATTTTTAGAACCGTTGGTTAATGATCTGCATAACTTATTTGATGACGGGGTTGATACATATGATGCTTTTAAAAAACAAAAGTTTAAACTGCGTGCCGTTGTGTTATGGACGATAAATGATTACCCTGCACTTGGTACATTATGTGGCTGCCCATACAGTGGATTCAAAGGTTGTGTAGTATGTAGGAATGATACACACTGTGGTAGACTTTCCGCCTCATCCAAGCAAAGTTATGCTGGACACAGACGATATCTACCATACAACCATGCGTTCAGAAGGCTAACGACGACGTTTAATGGAAAAGAAGAATTTCAGCATGCTCCAACTCCATTGACTGGGGAACAAATATACAACGAGGTACAACTAATTAAAAATAAATGGGGAAAAGGAAAACGAACAAACAGTAACACCTGAATAACCAAGAAGATACGAGAGGCAGAGGTGGGAAGATTACAAAGCAGAAAAGGAAAACAACAGAAGCAGAGGGTGGTGCAAGCCAAGTAAATGAACCATATTGGAAGAAATTCAACATTTGGTATCGAAAGCTAAGGTATTGGAGGCATAATGCTGTTCCACATTGTATTGACTTCATGCATGTAGAAAAGAATGTTGCTGAGAGTCTAGTCGGAACTTTGCTGAATGTTGCTGGAAAGACAAAAGATGGAATGAATGCTCGATTGGATCTGGAAGAGTTGGGGATAAAAGAAGAGTTGTTGCTAGGAAAGAAGCAGACAAAACAACACTACCTCCAGCAGGTTACACATTAACGAATGCTGAAAAAGACATCTTTTGTGAAACGTTAAGCAACATCAGGGTACCACAAGGCTATTGTTCAAATTTCTCTAGTTTGGTCAGCCAAAATGATAAGAAGCTCATTGGCTTTAAATCGCATGACTATCACATGCTAATGCAAGAGTTTTTGCCCATTGCTATACGTTCAATCATGCACGCACCCACACGATTTGCTATTATCAGGTTTTGCTTTTTCTTTAAAGCTACATGTAGGAAAGAAATCATCTTGAAAGAACTAGATAAGATGCAACAAGAACTTGTTGTAACACTGTGCCTTCTCGAGAATTTCTTTCCTCCGTCATTTTTTGATATTATGATACACTTGACAGTGCACCTAACTAGGGAGGTAAAATTATGTGGTCCCGTATGCTTTCGGTGGATGTATCCCTTCGAAAGATGTATGAAGGTTATTAAAGGACATGTGCGAAACAGAAATAGACCAGAGGGATGCATTGCTGAGGAGACTATCGCGGAAGAAACAATAGAGTTTTTTTAGCGAGTATCATAAAACCATGAAAACTATCGGTATCCCACCTGATAAACATGTAACCAATGAAAATGAGGATGGAAAGCCATTGTCGGCCGGCAAATCAAGTGTACTTTCCAGAGACGTCTTTCAGAAGCACATTTGTATGTAATACAGAATACAGATGAAATTGTGCCGTATATCGAGTAAGTATTACTAACACATGTCTATTTCGTTGCTTAAAATGTTGTATCAAATATAATAATCAAATAAATTATTTTTTTCAGGCGACACAAGCAATTTTTGAAAACAAAATACCGGGGTAAAAAAATGGCATTGCTGGAGAATGAGCACACTAAATCTTTTGCTAAGTGGTTACACGAAGAGGTAATTACTCGTATGTTGTATATACTAATTGTTTATTTGTTGATAAATATAAGTGAGTTGTTCCTACAATTTAAAGGTAATATATACTTGTAATGAAATTCAGGTCGCGAGAGAGAGTTAGCGATATCCAAAGATAGTGTTCAGAAACTGTGAGGTGGATTTCATTTCGACCACGCGCCGACATAGTGAAATACGAGGCATATAACATCAATGGGTATACATTTCGTACGAAAAGTAACGATGGCATAGTTTACCAGAACAGTGGGGTTAGTGTTGAGGCAGCAGATCTTCACATATCCAAAGAAGTTGCAACCACAAGAAAAGCATTTTATTATGGGATTTTACAAGAGATATGGGTACTAGATTACCGTTTCAGGCAAATTCTTCTTTTCAAATGTGATTTGGTTAATTCAAAAAATGGTGGGGTCAAACGCGATAATCTTGGTTACACATTGGTAGACCTGAATAGTTTAGGCCACAAGGATGATCCGTTCATATTAGCCTCACAAGCACGACAAGTGTTTTATGTGAAAGACCAGGCAGATAAAAAATTGTCTATTGTCTTTAAAACACCTACCAAGAATTACAAAGATACGTATGACGATGTCGATGAGGAATTTAGTACAGTCATTCACGAGCAAAATGATAACATATTGCCGCGAGTAATTCCACAAGCAAAGGATGCCTACTATCGAACCGACTGTGAAGGTATTGTTATACGAAAATCAAAGTGAAGCACATGTCATTCTCAAGCTGTAACACTCTGTTTAGGGATTTATTTTTGTCTGCAGAACTTATTTAAGCTTTTGTTTTGCTGCAAATACTCTTTTAAAGGATTGTTGTTGTTGTTGTTGTTGTTGTTGATTTATGGTCTCTCCTCTCTCAGATTTGGCGCCGATGCCGGGGAAAAATAACCAGTTAACTAGAAAATGAACAGTGAAAATTATGAAAAATTTCCTAAAATTATTTTATGATATATAAATCCTAGAAAAAATATAAAAAAGTACTGTTGTTTAATAAAAATTAAGAAAACCATTTAATTACTAATATTAACTAATTATTATTAAATATAATATTAATTATGAAAAATACTAAATGAAAAGAGAAAAATCTGGAAAAATTACTAAAAATACTACAAGATGTCAGGAACCTATGAGAATTATAAAATTGAAAATTGCTATTTGAAAAAGCTGAGCAATAAGCCAAATGGCTTAAATAGAAGCTATTACTTTCTTCAAAGTGATGATTTTGAAATTTTTCTTTTTGACAATTGTTTATATACTGAAAATAACCAACTTTTGTAAAAACACTTTTTATAAAGCTTAAAAATAAGCAATTTGGACACTGATGTTTGTTGACAGATTGCTTTTTTTTTTCTTTTAAATAAGATTTTGTGGAATGAAAAAGCTATCAATAAGGCCACAGGACTAGAATAAGCTAGATACAAGTTAGATGAACTGAGAATGAGCTAAAACAACAACAATATCACACTGAATGAAAGGAAAAATCAAAATAGGCAAATCCGAATATGCAACAGATCAATCAAGAAAGGCCAAATGGGACAAACTGCAGGCCTATGTGGGGCCCACAGGTGAGATCAGGGGTCCAAGGAGATGGGTGATCTAAAAAGGTGGCTGGGAGAGCTTTAAAATAAGCTAAGACTCAGGCCAAGGGGTCTAGTAATGAACTTATTGGGGGCTTGTGAAGTTGGGGGTGTAGCCACTGAATCAATACTCACACAGTGTAAGCTTATTGGCTTAAAAGCTCATAAGAAACTGTAGTAAGCTGAGAATTCAATGCACAAGTTACCATGGACCTTAAAAACAGTTTGGTTAAGCTCCAATGTCACAACTCACAGGCTTATGAAAATTTTTGAATACAAGCAGTGGTGAGATTGAGCCAAAATGAGAGATGAAAAAGCTAAAAGCTATTTTGATGAATACAAAAGCAAGTGTAGAGGCAAAAACTGACAAGCATAATCATAAACAATCCTAAGTCATCTAATAACAACAACACAATAACAAGGACATCAACAAAGTTATGAAGTAAACAAGGTAAATGTTACACTGAGTCAAATAAGTTCCCAAAAGGCAACTAGGAAGGCCAAAATAAGCAAGGGAATAAGCAGATGAGGTTAAACCAATGGTACAATCAACAAGACAGCCTAAGTAGCTACACAAATCTCCAAATATCAGACAATTTGCTCAATGGATGAATAAGATGTGCTCAAAAGAAAAGTGGGTGAAACTAGGTGAGCAGGGGAGGAAAAAGTCCAAGTAGGCAAGTTTGAGGCTATTTTTTTTGTGAGCAAATGAGGTTCAAACTTAGAATTTTTTCTTGCTTCTCACACACGACCCACCAAGGAACAGAAATCAACAACAATTTCCTATTTCCTATCCATATTAGTCACTGTGCATGTTCTTAAAAATTGTCCCATTTTGACAGTTATAAACTTTAACTTTTGAAGATTTTTGCAAATGTTGACTAAAATGAAATTAAATCTATCCTTGATGATTACTAATGATATATAAAGCCTAAATGAAACTGAATTGAGGAAGTTTAATCTAATATGAACCTATGTGATGAGTATGTAATCATGAAATCCAACAGTTACTGAGAAAAAAGAAGTTGAAGATGATTTTTGACTTTTTCCAAAGTGAGGTCTGCTTTTTGTGATTGTTATGTAGTTGATACCCCTAATGTGACATGTCTCAAGCACAATCAACAACAAAAGTACTCTGGAACTCAGTGAATACTACTACACCAAACACTCCTTAAAAAACTGTGCAAATGAGATTTATGAAGCAAATTGAGATTCTAACCCTTGTAACTGACAAATAAGCTTACACTAAGTCAAGTTAAACACAATGAAGCAGAAATTAACAACATTAAACACTTAAAGCTAACAATCAAAGATTATGCCAATTATTCTTAAAAACTGAAATTTAAAAAATAAGGACTTGAAACCTTGACCACTAGCTGAACTAGAGTTCTTTGAAACTGCTACAAGCTCTAGCTTGTTTTACAACAAGCTAGTATAAGTCCTTCTTGCTATTCCACAACTAGCAACTTCCAATGCTTCCATAGTCTTATGCATAGGTACCTTGTAGCTTTTTTCTTTGTTTTTCTTTCTTGTTTTATGTTTTTCTTATATAGTTAAGAGCTTAAGTGAGCTTGTGAACTAGTAATGAAAATTTAGAAGCTTGAACCATGTTTTAGCTTAAAACATAAATTGGAACTGAAATGATAAAAGAGATTGAAACAAGAACTTAGAAACTTATATTACTTGAGAAAACAGATTACAAACTAAGGTTTTACTAGAATTGAAAAGTTACAATAAAATTTTACATAAGCTAATTTTGCTAAAAAACAACACACGACCTCTGCTTCTTTTATATATATATATATATATATATATATATATATAGGAGCTTCTAGGGTTCTTTGAGGTCTACTTGAGTTATCCCAGCAACAATCTTGGCCGTTGGATGACTAGGATTGATCCTAGCCTTCAAAATAAATTTGGCGCCAAAATAAAATACACCCAATTGGACTGTTGATATGCAAGGGGGGGGGGTGATGGTGCATTATGTTGGTTGTTTTGTTAGGTAGAAGGGATGGTTTGGGCGGTGGGATGTGATGGCAAGTGGGTGTGGTGGAGAAAAACCATGGTGGTATCTGGTGAAACCAGAGAATGGTTTTGAGGGGGGAAAAGGGAGAGTCAAAGGGTGGTTTGACCGGGGGAAAGGTTTTTATTAATAGAATGGGGGTGTTGGGCTGGTTAAGGGTTATTGGGCCAGTGAAAGGTTGGGCTAGGAAAAGGAGTGGGTTAGGATTTATTGGGTTGTGTTTTGTTTTGGGTTAATAGAAACAATAGGATCCGTTTGGTTTAGAGTATTTTTCACAAGGACCTATTTTGTAATTTTTGAAAAGTACAAGGACTTGAACTGCAACTGTTCCAAAGTGTCTTCAAGGGTATAATTTGCCAAGCTTGGATAATACAAGGACCTCAAATGATTTTTCCACTTTTGAAATTTCCAGGGACCATTTCTACTAATTGTGAAACTTCAGGGACCAAACTTGTAATTTCTCCAAACTTTCATCCAAGGATCATTTTTGCCAAAGTCCAATAATACAAGGACCATAATTGTTAATTTCCAAAAGATTTTAATCCCAGGGACTATTTTGACAATTTTGCAAATTTCAGGGACTAGATTTGTAAACTTTTCACCAAAGGACTAATTATGACAACTTGTGATTTTCAAAGGAGTTTGGTTGATTTTTCTTCTAAAATAAATGCTCAGGGACTAATTTTGACAAGTTTTGAAAGTTGAGGGACTAAAACTGCCAATTATGCAAACTTTATTCGTTTTTCATTTGTTTTCAATTTTTTTGCATCTGAAACATATAAAACACAACCCTGGGATATTTTCAGTATTTTGATGCATATTTGAGTGTTTTTGGATGTTTTGACAGTTCAGATACGACAAAAATGATTAGTAATTACACACTCATCAATCCCCCACACTAAAATATTGATAGTCCCTAGCAATCTTTAATGAAAACTGAATGGATTTGATGTCTCTTTACCAAAAGCCATTACTTCTGGAGTAGCCAAGTGTTTCAGTATGTGATACTTTAGTACACTGATAACCAAATGATTTGAGCAAACCATCAGCTGTCAACGGATTTGATTTGTCTTTACCAAAAGCCGTTTGCTTCTGGACTAGCCAACTCTTCACGATTCAAAGATATGGTGAGCTGAATACCATACAATTTTTGGCAAATTGTAAGCCATAAACGGATTTGAGATATCTTTACCGGGAGCCGTTTGCTCTCGGATTAGCCAGACCTTATGTGGGTTAGACATGGTAGACTGATAACCATTTGTCGTGTTAGTGCAAAGCACTCACACCAAAAAAAAAGGCCAAAATGGGGGTATTAAGGCATTTAGAAGGTTTAAATGTGATCAAATTCGCCAGAATTCCCCCCCCCCCCACACTAGAACTGAATATTGCCCTCAATATTCAAAGTCCCGACTATTATGTCGATACTTTGAGATGTAAAAACTTAGATTTAGGCAAGTGTGGGAACCATTTTTATTTATTTATTTATTTATTTTTGGAACTTATATACATGCAGGGGCACCTCCCCCACACTAGGGTGTAAGAAAATAGAAAGAAGTCAGAAACATGGGTGAAAACCCATGGCATGCTAATGTTTTTGATCACCGAGTCACTAGCTTGACTCGATCCCCGCATTCATTGGTTCATGGAGAATGTTTGGAGATCCGGGACAACCATTGATGGTATGTCCCCTCCGAAGTAATGCTTCAACCTATGACCATTCACTTTAAAGTTGGGACCATCGGGTTGAGATAACTCAACGGTTTCGTAAGGGAATACTTTTGTAACAGTGAAAGGCCCAGACCAACGGGTTTTGAGTTTGCCCGAGAAGATCTTTAATCTTGAGTTGAAAAGAAGGACTCGATCACCAACGTTGAAAACGCGGTTTTTGATTTTAGAGTCATGAATCTTCTTTGTCTTTTCTTTGTAGATCAGAGAGTTCTCGTATGCCTGATCACGAAGTTCATTTAATTCATTCACCTGAACTTTACGGTGATCACCCGCTGTCTGATGATCAAAGTTAGAATGTTTCAAGGCCCAGTAGGCTTTGTGCTCAAACTCAATCGGTAGATGACACGCCTTTCCGTATACAAGATTATAAGGAGTACACCCGATGGGTGTTTTGTATGCAGTACGAAATGCCCAGAGTGCATCATCTAGTTTATCCGACCAAGAGGCACGGTTTTCACCTACGGTCCTCTCAAGAATTCTTTTAATTACACGGTTGGAAACCTCCACTTGACCACTTGTTTAGGGGTGATACGCGGTGGAAAGACGGTGAGTGACACCATACTTAAGCATGACTTTTGCTTATTGATCATTGCAAAAGTGTTTACCGCGATCACTAATAATGGCACGTGGAGTTCCGAACCTAGCAAAAAGAGATTTCAAAAATTTTATGACTACTCGGGCATCGTTGGTGGGTAAAGTTTCCGCCTCAACCCATTTTGACAAATAGTCAACAGCCACGAGTATGTATTTGTTTCCTCGAGATGATGGGAATGGCCCCATAAAGTCAATGCCCCAGATGTCAAAAATTTCACATATTTGGATGGCGTTTTGAGGCATCTTATTTGTCTTTGAAATATTCCCGTGACGCTGACAAGCGTCACAAGCTTTGATTAAGTCATGAGCATCATTATAGATCGTGGGCCAGTAGAAACCAGAATCAAACACCTCTTTAGCGGTGTAATTCGGACTATGATGTCCCCCCCCCCGTGGGTCCATTATGGCAAGCTTTGAGAATATCCATGGCTTCTTGGCCATGGACACACCGTCTGATGACTTGATCCGCACATATTTTGAGTAAGTAGGGGTCGTCCCAGAAGTAATGTTTAACGTCTTTAAAGAATTTATTTTTCTGTTGGGACGAAATCCCTTTCACAACAAAGTTACCCGCATGGTAGTTTGCAAAGTTGGCAAACCATGGGGTAGTAGAATCACCACGAAAAGAAACCGCATTGAGTGTCTCGAGAGGAAACGTTTCATTTATTTCCTGTTTCTCGAACACACCCTGGTGAGGGTTTTCTAATCGGGACAGATGATCAGCCGCTAGGTTCTCAGCTCCTTTNTAGGGGTCGTCCCAGAAGTAATGTTTAACGTCTTTAAAGAATTTATTTTTCTGTTGGGACGAAATCCCTTTCACAACAAAGTTACCCGCATGGTAGTTTGCAAAGTTGGCAAACCATGGGGTAGTAGAATCACCACGAAAAGAAACCGCATTGAGTGTCTCGAGAGGAAACGTTTCATTTATTTCCTTTTTCTCGAACACACCCTGGTGAGGGTTTTCTAATCGGGACAGATGATCAGCCGCTAGGTTCTCAGCTCCTTTTTTATCATGGATGATGATATCAAATTCTTGCAGGAGGAGAACCCATCGAAGCAATCTCGGCTTTGCATCTTGTTTGGCAAAGAGATATTTCAGAGCCAAGTGATCCATATACACTATGCATTTTGTTAAGATTAAGTAAGGCCGGAATTTTCAAAAGCATACACCACGGCTAATAATTCTTTTTCCGTTGTGGTGTAATGAGTTTGAGCTTCGTTCATTGTTTTACTTGCATAATGTATAGGCTGAAAGTGTTTGGTTTTTCGTTGCCCCAAGACCGCACCTATGGCAAAATCACTTGCATCGCACATGAGTTCAAAAGGCAACTAAGATGGGTGCTTCGGTAAGATTTTTCTAGAGAGTTTGAAAAGCTTCGATGCACTCAGGAGAGAAGATGAAAGGAGCATCTTTTTCAAGAAGATGGGTCATGGGCCGGGCGATTTTGGAAAAATCTTGTATGAATCGACGATAGAATCCGGCATGAACAAGGAAACTCCTGACACCGTTGACAGTGGTGGGATGAGGTAATTTAGCGATGACATCGACTTTAGCTCTGTTGACCTCAATCCCGCTCTTAGAAATCGTATGGCCGAGGACAATGCCCTCTTTGACCATAAAGTGACTCTTCTCCCAATTTAGACAAAGGTTGGTGTCTTCACACCATTTGAGCATGTTTTCTAAATGGGAGAGACATGATTGGAAAGAATCCACAATGACCGAGAAATCATCCATAAAGACCTCCATAGTTTTCCCGATCATGTCGTGAAATGTGGCCATCATACACCGTTGGAACGTGCCTGGAGCATTACATAAGCCAAAAGGCATACGTCGGTAGGCAAAAGTTCCATAGGGGCATGTAAAGGTAGTCTTTTCTTGATCCTGCGGATCAATGGGAATCTGGAAGTAACCCGAGAAACCGTCTAGGAAACAATAGTACTCGTTTCCCACTAACCTCTCGAGCATTTGGTCCATGAAGGGTAGAGGAAAATTGTCTTTACGGGTGGCGTCATTTAACTTGCAATAGTCAATGCATACTCTCCATCCCGTAACCAATCGAGTTGGAATCAACTCGTTTTCTTCATTTGTGACCACAGTAATGCCACCCTTTTTAGGAACGCAGTGAATGGGACTAACCCAAGGACAATCAGAGATAGGGTAAATCAATCCGGCATCAAGAAGTTTGATAACTTCTTGTTTGATAACCTCATGGATTTTTGGATTAACTCTTCTCTGTTGTTGAGGCGCTGGTTTAAAGTCATCCTCCATTAAGATTTTGTGGGTACAGAATTCAGGGTTAATACCCTTGATGTCGGAGAGTTTCCAAGCAATTGCTTTTTTTGTGTGACTTCAAGACCTTTATGAGAGCAGCTTTTTCCTCATCTTTCAAGTCTTTTGCAATTATGACAGGTAATTTATCATCACCCTCCAGAAATGCATACTCGAGATGAGGCGGTAAGTCCTTAAGTTCGATCTCAGGAAATTCAGCAGTTTTCTCAACATATTTGATTTCCTCGTTATGAAGTTTTTGTGGAAGAACGGGAGGAGGAGAGGGATCTTCATTCAAGAGCTTCTCAAGGAGAAGTATATCCATCTCCGGATCAATCTCTTGGTTATCAATTCCATTGGGAATCGAATCACTTTTGAGAAAGGCCTCTATTTCCTCTAAGATGAAATCACTTCCTTCAAACGGAGTTAGGGAAGGAGAAGAATTAACAATGATAAGTTGAGAAGATGGAGTGGGATTTCCACTCAAAGAATTATCGGTGAAACCAAGAATTTCTTGAGAATATTCTTCCGAAGCAACATCGATGACATCGATTCTGTTAATTTCTGCTACGTCATAATTGGAAGAGTATCTCGACGTCTGATCAAGATTGAATATGATGGCTTCATTACCAACACGTAGAGTGATTTCTTCTTCAAAGACATCGATCAAAGCACGGACCGTTGTTAGGAATCCCCTCCCTAAAATGAGAGGAACCCTTGGGTCTGCATCGAAATCAACAATCACGAAATCGGCCGGAAAATGGAACTTTCCTACTTTCACAAACACATCTTCGGCAATGCCGAGGGGACGAGATATAGAACGATCTGCAAGCTCGAGAGTCATGCAGGTAGGAGTAAGTGCCGGAAGAGAAAGTTTCTTCCAGACTGAGTGAGGCATCAGGTTGATGCTTACACCGAGATCGGCCAAGGCAAAGCATTCAACCATCCCCGGGAAAATGCAAGGAATGAGGAATTTCCCGGGATCTCCCAGCTTCCCGGGAAGCTGTTTCAACAAAACCGCAGAGCAGTTCTAGTTTAACGGATTTTTGCCATCTCAAAGATTTTTTCCTTGTTGTTTAGCAAATTCTTGATTGTTGATGCAAACTTGGGCATAAGAAGAAGAGCATCCGTGAAGCTTATGTCAAAATGTAATTCTTTGAAAAATTGGAAAAATTTGTCCAGTTGGTGACTAGATTTTTCGCGGAGCTTTTGATCTTGTAAACTTGATGGGTAAGGAATCGAAGGCTTGGGGTCGGGTTTTTCAACGGGAACAACTGGAGGTTCAAAAACAACTCGAGGTTTGGATTTGGATTTCAGGACCGTGACAACTTGAGGGTGGATGTCATCGGTATTTCCGTTATCAGTAGGAAGTACCGTGTCTGTAGTAACCTCAGGTTCACGTTCCGCTACCTTGGGAGAAAGAGAAGAAGGGGTAGCAGGAGCCGTGGGACCTTTGTATGAAACTCCACTTTGGGTGGTGATCGCCTTAATATCGCCCCTCGGATTAGCGACCGTGTTGCCAGGAAGTACTCCTGAGCCCGAGGGTCGATCATTTAAAGACTTCTTAAGTTCAGAGATTTGGCTGATCAATAACCGATTTGTTTCCTCTTGTGATTTTATGAATTGTTTCAACTCATCGGAGGAAGACTAGGGTTGAACAACATTTTGATTTTGGTTTTGGTTAGGAAAATTTTAAGCACGGTTGTTTTGAAAATATCCTTGATGTTGGTTGTTGTTACCCTGAAAGTTGTTTCCCTGATGAAAATTATTACCCTGATTATGAAAATTCCCCTGATTATTATGACCTTGATTTCTTTGAAAATTTCCTTGGTTTTGAAAACCTTGATTTTGACCGGAATTGAAATTCCCTTGGTTGTTAAAACCTTGGTTCATTCGATTTTGGTTATGATTTTGATGATTTTGGTTCCGGTTTCGAGCATTCTGATTTTGAGATTGATTGAAACCGGGTGGTCCGAGATAATTGTTGGAACGATAGCTTAAGAGATTACGGTCCCTCTGTGGTTGGTAAGAGTTACCCCCCGCATTGTAGGAACCTTGAGCAGCATATACGTTCTCTTGAGCGAAGCCACCGGTAGCTGGGCACTCAGTATATGGATGTGGACCACCACATGTTTCACAACTTTGGGTGACAGCTTTGACTTGTTGCTTTTGGATTGTTTGGTTCATCCTCAACATAGCCGTAGCGAAATCATCCATCTTTTTAGTCAGAGCTGCTATTTCGGAAGATGGTGGAGTGATAGATTTACATGACTCATCCCTCTCGGCTGAGGAATCCCAAAAGTTATGGTGGGCAGTCATGTTTTCAATCAGATTGAAACACTCCTCGGGACGCCTTTTCATAAAGGTCCCACCAGCAGCAGCATTAAGAATATCATGGTGTCTTAATGTTAAACTGATGAGGTGAAAAGTGTACCCGTTTTAGGGGGTCATTTAAGCCCTAATTCAAGTTAATATGACCAAATATTGTTCTAAATCGTTCCTTCTGTCATTTTAGGTACTTTTGAGAAGAATTTTGGAAAACACATCATTTTGGACGTTTTTGGAGCATAAAGTGAAGAAAACGACAAAGTCTCAAAAGAATGCTGGAAATCCTTCCTGACGGCGTCAGAGTCACAAGGTGACGCCGTCAACCAACCAAGACAAAGGAGTGGATTCTGAATATACGTGATGCCCTAAGAAGAAAATGAGATGTTTACACCTGACGGCGTCAGGTGTTACAAGATGTAGGCCGTCAGGTGTAATGCTAAAGAGAGACGGCCCAGAGCAAATTTACAAGTGACAGCATCAGAAGCATATCTAGGCCATCCGAGAACCCTAATGGCGGCGAGCTGACGGCGTCAAGATGTATAAGCTGACGCTGTCAGAGTGTATTTTCTATATATACTTTTGTATTTTTCATTCATTATTGTGCAACTTTTGGGAACAAAACTGTGGAAAACTAGAAGGGGGGGTTGAATAGTTTTACGTCTTTTTAATTAATAAAAACCTTGTTTATCAAAACACCAATTCGAACTTTATGTTTCACCAATAGATTTGCACAATTATAAGTAACGATATCAACAAGTATATGATATGACAAATGTGAAAGTAAGTAAATAAGTAAAGAGATAGAGTTGGAAAAATGGCACCGTGAGACAAAGGATTTATAGTGGTTCGGCTACGAATCTCCTCTTCGCCCTACTCCACTCCCCGAGCACCTAACTCGGGAGTTTTCTTCACTATGTCAACAAGCTCCCTTATGGCGGAGAAAACCTTACACAACTTTTGCTTACACCGGCTTAACGACACAAAGCTAAATGTCGGGTCCTAATAGTAGCTAGAACCAATCTCACAACACACCACGACTTCTTCACAACTTGAGCACACCACAACTTCGTCACTACTTCTTCACAACACAACTTCTTCACTACTTCACTACTTCACTACTTAATCTTCACCACTACCCTACTTCTATTCACAACTAACACTCCTAGAACTACTTATAATGTTCACAACACAACTACACAAGAGCTATACACAATATACACAATCAATATACAATACTTCTTAAACTTGAGGTTGAAGGAGTATTCTTCTCTTGCACTTTGGATGATGGTGGATGATGAGGGATTGAATCACTTGAAACAAGGATTAGTAATCTAATGATCAAAGGGTTTTGGAAGATGTTTAGAGAGATTTAGATCTGAAAATTTTCGTGCAAGAGGTGAGGAAAAATACCAGATTTAAGGTGGTATTTATAGGGAAAAATTCTGACAAAATCTGACACAGGAGCGTGGCCGGTCCCCTTAATTGTGGCCGGCCCCCTTAAAATTAAGGGGGCCGCCCCTTATAATTAAGGGGGCCGCCCAGCTGTAACGGCCAGATTTTTTTGTCTTTAGTGGGGAAAGTTTATTTGGTGAAAAACTAACTGATTTTGGTTAAAAATTTGAATTCATATATTTAGTATGATTAAAACATTTTTCTTTATTACCAAAATTGTTTTTCAAAAATATATAATATTAAATAAACTTTGTATTAATTAATTAAATACCCCTTTGATCATGAGATGTATTAAGCACTTGTTTATTCATACCTTAAGTGATTAAGTTGGATATAATGATATAAACTAGCTTAATACTTGTTTACGTAGTAATCTTACGTTTAATGATTTTCCATTTTGTGATCATCAAAACGTAGAGATATCGAAAAATATAAATAACGTTTTTACGCATTATTTATGTCAACAATCTCCCCCTTTTTGATGATTACAAAATCTAAACTCATTAAGCGAAAAATTAGTTTATATACAAGTATTAATATGAGTTTATATCACTTCTCCCCCTTTTTGTTAGCATCAAAAAGGTTTATCCCGATTAACTTGGAGCTCCCCCTTGACTTATACTCCCCCTCGTTTTGAGGTCATAAGAAATAATTCGAGATATGGAATGCTTGCAAAAATATTTAGATAGCACAACATATATATATAGCATGCATACATATAAAGCAAGGCATATAAAGCAAGACAATGGATAATAAATCATAGCAATGACAATAACATTCATTCATAAATTTATTACAACACATAAGAGAGTACATTGGCATACATGTATGCTTGTCTTAGAAAACTACACTAAGAAAGTACTCGAGTTGCCATCATGAGAGGTCTTGCATGGGTAACAAAAGGGTGATTGGTGATTTTATTGATGGGTAATGGAGGATGTTTTTAATGGTTTTGTGGTGGTGGATATGGAATGGAAGGATTGTGATTGTATCGAGCAAGTGGAGGTAATGGGTGAGGTCGAGTGAGGAGGTATTCAATCCATGAAATGTCTTGACTCAAGTCAAGAAGTTGCTTTTGTAGGAAGTAGCAACAAGGACAATAGTAGGTGTGATTGGTGACTTGATCCAAATTGAGTGGGTGAGGTAAGCAATTTGAATATGGAGATGATGGAGGTTTGTCTTTGTTGCGTTGTGCAATATGCATTGCATTGAGATCACTAAGGTCACGTATGACATTGAGATCTCCACGGAGTTTTTGTTCTTCCGCGGCTTTTTGGAATAGATGAGGTGGTTTAGTGGGTGTTGTGTAGTTGGATGGGAAGATATTTGGGTTGTGGTATGATGATTGACCATAATTGTATGGATCATTATAGTTGAATGAGGGTATGATTGGGTGGGTTTTGACCCGGATTGTATGGATTGTAATAAGGCTCAAAGGAATGACTTTGAGGATTTGGATTGATGTTTGGGAAGTAAACGGTTGGAGGTATTGATGGTTGCTCGACACCATTTGATGTGACGGTATTGTTGTGAGGGCTTGGTTTTCTTTTCCAAGTGGATTTTTCAACCATCTTTGCAAGCCTTGAGGCTTTGGGTTTTGGTTTGTTGGGAGTGGTCATGATGGTTGTTTAATGATGGTTGTTGAATGATGGTGATTTTGGTTGTTGAATGGATGAGCATTTATGATAGTGAATGGTATTTATAGTGTGGTGATTTTGTGTTTATGGAAGGGGAATATGTGTTGGATTTGGTTGATAAAAGGTGTTTGTGAATTCAGGGAAATGAGGGATCAAAATAGGGTGAAATGGGCTGAAAAGTAGAAAGCAAATAGGAAACCTCGAGCTACAGATGGCTGGTCCCCTTAATCCGATGCCAATCCCCTTAATTTTAAGGGGACCGCCCCTTTGATTTAAGGGGGCCACCCATATCTGACGCTCTAGGTTGCTTGGTTTGGGTTTTTGGCAAAGTATTTTCAGAAAGGTGTTTGTTTTGTGATTTGGTTTTGGGCAAGACCAACTCTTTAGGCAACTAGGCAAGTATTTTCATAGTCTAATTTCCATGAAAAGCATACATGCTAGCAATTAATCATATAAGCATAATTAAGCATAATTAAACATGCAAATAAAGCTAATAAATAATTAAGCATATAGAATATATGAATATAATCAAGCATGCATTTAAAGCAAATTATCAAATAAGCAACAAAGGTACACTAAGGCAACTAATCTTAGAGTAAAGGCACCTAATGGTGTCTAACTAGTGATGGAACAAATATGACTATGAAGTTCTTGAATTTTTTCTAGTGTGTGCCTAAATGAAACAAATGTGGAGTAAAGATTGCTTCCTAAAACCAAATGATCTTGAGAAACAATCATTAGTCTCCTTGAATTAAATTTGCTTACTTCCAAGTGTTATATATAAGTATACATTAGATTATATACTCATAAACAACGAGAGTAAGACTATTATGCATGATTTTAGAAAAACGTTTTTATTTTTATTCAATAATGAGTTTTCCTAATAGTGAGAATGTTTTGGAAAGAAATTGAGGTTTTATTGAAATTATAATTATGCACACAAAATATCTCAATTCTTGATTTTGTGCAAAACAGAATCCTAGACTCAGATTTTGGAGGAAAATAACGAAAACATAGAAACTTTCACCATCAGATGGCCGGCCCCCTTAAATAGAGGCCGGTCCCCTTAATTTTAAGGGTGCCGCCCTTATATATTTAAGGGGTCCGCCCATCTGACACTTGAAAGTGTCCAGAATTTTGAAATTTCAGAAAGTTTTGGGTTTTTCAAGAAAGTTCAATCAATTTGTTCCATCATTCCTAATACTAAACGCAAGTGGTTAAATGATTCACGCTTAAGGGGCTTAGTAAATATGTCGGCAATGTTATCTTCCGAGGCTACCTTTTCTATAGTGATGTTTCCTTTTTGTACATTATCCCTAAGAAAGTGATGGCGTATTTCTATGTGTTTAGTCCTAGAGTGTTGAACGGGATTCTTACATAAATCTATAGCTCCTTTATTATCGCACATAATGGGGATATTTTCTAACCTAATGCCATAGTCTACGAGAGCTTGTTTCATCCATAGTGCTTGTTGACATGCCTTTCCAGTGCTTACGTATTCGGCTTCGGTGGTAGAAATAGCAAGAGCGGTTTGCTTCTTCGAAAACCAATATGTTA
>LBNU01003033.1:131204-157584 GCA_014162995.1 Artemisia annua
GATCTGAAAATTTCGTGCAAAAGGTGAGGAAAAATACCAGATTTAAGGTGGTATTTATAGGGAAAAAATTATGACAAAATCTGACACAGGGAGCGTGCCGGTCCCCTTAATTCATGGCCGGCCCCCTTAAAATTAAGGGGGCCGCCCTTTATAATTAAAGGGGCCGGCCTACTATAGCGGCCAGATTCTTTGTCTTTTTGTGGGGAAAGTTTATTTGGTGAAAAACTAACTGATTTTGGTTAAAAATTTGAATTCATATATTTAGTATGATTAAAACATTTTTCTTTATTACCAAAATTATTTTTCAAAAATATATAATATGAAATAAACTTTGTATTAATTAATTAAATACCCCTTTGATGATGAGATATATTAAGCACTTGTTTATTCATACCTTAAGTGATTAAGTTGGATATAGTGATATAAACTAGCTTAATACTTGTTTACGTAGTAATCTTACGTTTAATGATTTTCCATTTTGTGATCATCAAAACGTAGAGATATCGAAAAATATAATTAACGTTTTTACGCATTATTTATGTCAACAGAGAGGATTTATGATCGTGAAGTTTGAGTGTATAGATGGAATCGAGGGATCGTGTAATTTGGGTGAACTGGATAGTGGCCTTTGCATTATTATCATTGTTGTATTGAATTGTTGTGATGACATTTGCCGTTATACTTGTTTTAATTGTTGGTTTGAATTATTATGGTTAACTTACTTAAATGTTACCGTTGGGGGTTTCTTTATTTAATAACTCGTTGTAACTCACTTAGCTTTAATTAGCTAACACTTGTTTCTTGCAAAACCGTCTTTGTATTCGTGCAGGATAAATAGGAACCTTCTTGCGGGATTCTTTGGGAGTGAGGTTGGGTAGTTTTGATCGATCCACTTGGCACCCGGAACTTAGCCTACTATTTTTAATGTTTACAATATTGAACTTGGTTTTAAAGATTGTTATGTAACACCCTTTTGGGTTGGATTGGTCATGTTTTTATTAGCTTAGCAAAATATGCAAATTATGGTTTTAGACTTCCGTTGCTTAATTTTTAATTTTTTATAACGTTGACTATATAATAGAAAATTTTTTGAAATAGCTATTTTTTTTTCTGGAATTGGGGTGTTACAATATCGTACGTCCTCCCCTTGTCAATATAATAATCTTCAACTTGAATATTGTTATCAAGTTGC
The DNA here is from genome assembly GCA_014162995.1 of Artemisia annua. Lineage (NCBI taxonomy): Eukaryota > Viridiplantae > Streptophyta > Magnoliopsida > Asterales > Asteraceae > Artemisia > Artemisia annua. The sequence continues at coordinate 132,397 of LBNU01003033.1, forward strand.
CAACCGGTTGTCTCATAAAAAAAATTATCACTTAAACTTGTGGTAACTTTGGACATTTCAAATCACACAACGGATTAGGTAATTAGCGCCCGTTTGGTATGGGGTTGTAGAATGAAAAAAAGAAATTAATGTGAGCTCCACATTTAAATAACATGTTTGATTGTGCTTTAGTTACAAAAAAATGAATCAATCTATCTAGGGGTGTTAACGAGTTATGCTTTTAACAATTTACTCGAGCTCAAGCTCGTTTAAATCGAGTCAAGCATCATAAATTTCGAGCTCGAGTCGAGCTCAAACATAGATTAGTGCTTGATTAGTTTAACGGAGTTTAAAAATTAAAATTTGGCTCGACTCGTTCGAAAGCTCGTTTAATTAATCAATTCGCGCGAACCAAACAAGCTAGACGTGTTTCACGAGTCAAACGAGCTTAACGAGCCAATCGAGCCAAACAATTAATTTAACAAAAAAAATTACTTAAATTATTTAATATTACTTGGTATCAAATTATAACTAGAAATGTTTTTACTCACTCTTTATTATAACGAGCAATTCAGACCCGTGCAATGCACATAGGTTGTATCTAATTGTTCATTGCGTAATGTTTGTGTAAATTGTTGAACTGTAAGTAAGATGGTGCATTTAATTGACACGTGTTGCTTAATGTTTAGCTAAATAGTTATAAAATAAGTTGAGTTAATGAAGCTTAACGCTTACGGCTCTATCAAAATAAGGTTTAACAAACAATTTGCATTATACAAAACTCACAGAAAAAATAGTAGTAATTAGGTAATTTCTTAAATTATGCGTTCATTACATAATGCTAACTTTTGATCACGGATACTTGAGTGAATCTACAAATTTTGTTTAAGTAAACTATTGTAACCAAAATTGAGCTAATTTATATAAGTTTCATATGCACACATTTTGTATATAATTATTTGTTACGTAATGTTCAGCGTAAACCCTTGAAGTATAGATGTAATGGTAAATTTGATTGAAACGTGTTTTGAAAATTCGACAACAATAAAGACATGTGAGATTTATATTATTAGCAAGCAAAATGTTTCAAGTATTATTGGGAGCAAGAATCAAAAGCAAATGATAAATGCCAATGAGTAAATGTGCAAGTATTACTGTGCTTCTTTTTTTTCAACCACGTCTACTGGAACAACTCAGCCCGACCTTTAAGCAGAACGGCCCTATTTTTTTCCTACCACAATGCTCAGCCCAAGAATAATTTTACTACACCGGCACTTTTAACTCTTTTACACAAATATAACGCTACACCCTAACACTTAGGTGTGTTTGGTACAAAGAAATGAGATAAGAGAATTGGAAATGAATTGAATTCCATTGTTTGGTAGATGAGAGAAATAAAAAGGTGGAGAATTGCGGAGAATTGATAGAGAATTGGTAGCGTAATTTTTAAAGTTTCATTTCCATCATTTTTTGTTGGGAAATTGAAGAAATGGAAATTGTTAGTTTTTGTAATATTTTTTTACGATATGTATTTTTCCTTTTTTAACTTACATGTGTATTTTAGTGTCAGATAGATTATTTAAAAAAAATAATTTGTTTAATTTTTTTTTAAATACATTTTTAGAAAATAAATTTAAAAAACATTAATAACATTTTTTAAAATTAATTTTTTAAAAAATAATTTTTTATTTTTTTAAATAAATTTTTTATGAAATATAATTTAAAAAACTATATTTTTATAGAATATATTATTTATAGAATTGTTATTTAGAAAAAAAATTAAATAATTTTTTAATTAATTTTATAAAAACATAAATTTTAAAAATAAATTAAAAAAATAAATAATTTTTTATTAAAATAAGTTTTTTAAAAATAAAATTAAAAAAAAATAAATTAAAAGAAAAATAAGTTATTTTTTTTAAATATATATTTTTCAGAATTGTTATTTAGAAAAAATAATTTTTTTTAAAAAAAATCAACAAACAAATATACATGTGAATCTCATAAATTTAATTTTTTTTTTTTTTATCATTTCTCGGGTCAAGTCCTATCTTAGTACCAAACATTAAAATTAAACAAAATTCTCTACTGATTTCTATTATCTACTTAATTTCATTTCTTTGAAATTCTCTCTACCAAACGTGGAGGGCATGTTAGGTAGAGAGAAAAATTTTGAGAAATGGTGTTAAGTATAGAATAGAAATGTAAGGAAATGAAATTGATTGAGAAATTTTAATAAACCCACTGTTTGGCGTGATTGAGAAATTCATGGAGAAATGTTACAAAGCTTTGATTTTTTTTCTTTTTAAATTGTCATATGAAGAGAACACGACGTTCTTGAACGGAATTCCAAACGACAATTTGCTTTTATCACCGCCACCACCACACAACAAACAATCGTTACAATTACATGTATGCTAAAAGCTACAAGAATACAATTTGACTTTGATTACAAAATGGCATGAGTTTTAAGTACTTGTCTCATACTTTACATAGTCAGATTTCTAAACTGGAATTAGAAACAAATTTCAGGCAATTGGGAAACTAGCAGTTACTTGCATTAATGAGTAACAAGTGTAAGAACAATTTTAAAAACTGAGTTTACTTATTGTCGTCATGTTCGTAACAAGTTTAACAACAATTTTCAACCACATCATATCGTTCGATCACTCATCTCAACCAATGACTTCATAAACTTCAAACAGAATGATGGATAAGGATGTACTATGCAATGGATTAGACAAAAACAAATAATTGTCTCAGATCATGATGATTAGTCGGTGTATTGGGGATTGGGGGTGGATAGGTTTTAAGGCTANTATGTAGTCTTAGAAGTTTGCCTGCCAAGGAAGGATCTGCAGCTACTTTGTTCCATACAATCCCCCTCACTGTATTTTCAACCGAAACTGAACCACATCTTTTTGCATAATATCTCATTTTCAACCCTCCGCCACCACCATGGCCACGGCCACGTGCAATACCATTTCCATGACTAGCCATGCCTCCAGCTACCAAGATGGAAGCAACCAACAATACAAAAATATTTATCATCGTGGTTTCCATTTAGGGATATATTTCACTTGATGTGTTTTGAGTTTTAGACCACCTTCTGTTGCAACCCTTTATATAGACATACCCATGTCAAGCATTGACATTTTAATCGGCATCGATCAGTTAAATCATGTTATCAAAATAATTATAGATCAAAAATGATTCATCATTCACATGCGCTAATGAATTATTTGAACTAATAACTATTGGGTTCTCTTAGACTCAATGCAATGGTGATCACTAAACCAACCACACAAACATACCCCACAATACACGCATACAAGGAAAAGAGAAGAGGAGGGGGAAAAAAAAATAAAAAAAAAATAAAAAAAAAACTTTTTTTTTACAAAACTTTACCACTTTTCATACTATAAATACTAACATCAATCACACTTCTAAACACACAATTTCAATCACAATTCAACAAACTTCTCACCCATATTTACCAATGTCTATGGATTCTTACGAGCTATTGTTTGGTTCTTCGTCTTCCGAAAAAGAAGAAGTTATGAGTGAGTTTGTCGAGTTTGCGGAGTATGCTTGGAACGCTTATCAAGCATACAAGCCAAAAGTTTCACGAAGGCACATATCTAAGGATCATGAGGGTGCTCATAATCGTTTAGTTGAAGCATACTTCTCTGAAATCCGCGGTTCGACAAAGGAACATTCACTCGTCGGTTCCGAATGAGCCGAGAACTATTCACACGAATTGTTAGAGAGGTAACCGATTATTCTCCTTATTTTCAACAAACTAATGATTGTAGGGGTGTACCTGGTATTAGCCCGTTGGTCAAGTGTACTGCGGCCATTCGTCAATTGCGATACGCGGCCGTTCCAGATTCTCTTGACGAGAATCTGGCTGTGGCCGCAACAATATCCTGTGAATGTCTCCGTAAGTTTTGCAATGTTATCATTAAGTTATATGCTAATGAGTATTTGCGAAAGCCCACGTATTCTGACCTTGAAAGATTATATGCTCATCACGAGCGTAAGCATGGGTGTCCTGGGATGATGGGAAGCATTGATTGTACAAGTTGGGAGTGGGAGAATTGCCCAAACGGTTTGAGAGGTCAATATGCTAGGGGTGATCATGGGCCACATCCATTCATTTTATTGGAAGCGGTCGCCTCCCAAGATTTATGGATTTGGCATGCGTTCTTTGGTTGCGAATAACGACGTAAACGTTTTACGTCGTTCCCCTGTCTTCAATGATATTAGATCTGGGAGAGCACCAGACCTTGAATTCCAGGCTAACGATGTAGCATATAAAAGGGGATATTATCTTACTGACGAGATATATCCACAATGGTCGGTTCTTATTAAGTCCATTTCAAATCCTCCAACGGGTGACGAAAAAAGAATATTGTACAAGAGAAAACACAAAGCAGCAAGGAAAGATGTGGAACGGGCTTTTGGTGTGTTGAAGAAGAAGTGAAAAATGCTTAAAGTTCTGGCTCGAGGGATGTATAAAAACGATCTCCGAGATATTATATATACATGTATCATATTACATAATATGATCATTCAACACAAGCAGCGGGCGATATGTCCTACATGGTTCCAATAGGAGGTCCACCAACCACACGATCCCTTAAGAACATTTGAAGAATCTTTACAAGTTACTCAGGAGCTCGAGAACGCATCAACTCATATAGACTTAAAATCTGATTTGGTCGAGCACATTTGGAGAAATCGTAGAAATCATCGGCTCCCTCATGACAATGAAGACGAAGATGTGGACGATGAGTAGAGCTGGCAATTTTGACACGAAACCTGTTAACACGACACGGCACGACCTGTTCTTAACAGGTTTCGTGTTTGACCTTAACGGGTTTCGTGTCTTAACAGGTTGGACCTGTTAAGACCTGTTAATATTCGTGTCTTAACTGGTCAGACCTGTTAAGACCTGTTATGACCTGTTAAGGATTTTTTTTTATATATGTTTTATATGTTTTGTTCTAATCATTGAATTACTAATTTTGTATTATTAAGAGCTTTATGAACTTTTGTAATGTTAAGGATTATTATCATTATGTATTAGTTAAGATTTGTAAGAGCTTTTGTATTGTTAAGGATTTTTCTTAAAGTTTTAGTCAAGACTTTTATAATATGCATGTTAACAAGTTTTTTAACAGGTCTTAACAGGTGCACCTGTTAATTTTCGTGTCGTATTCGTGTTTGAGAAAAATGACACGATTATTTAACAGGTCGTGTTCGTGTTTGACCTTAACAGGTTCGTGTCTTAACAGGTTCGTGTGACCTGTTATGCCAGCCCTAACGATGAGGACGAAGAGGATGAAGCTGATGAAGAATTTCTGTGATCTTTTTAATGTTATTTCAGTTGTATTATGTTTAAGTTTTTAATTTAATATTGTAACATTTCAATTTCGTATCGTTTATGTAACGTTAAGGTTTTTATCAATAAAATTTAAGTTTGTGTTAAAAATGNCGTGTGACCTGTTATGCCAGCCCTAACGATGAGGACGAAGAGGATGAAGCTGATGAAGAATTTCTGTGATCTTTTTAATGTTATTTCAGTTGTATTATGTTTAAGTTTTTAATTTAATATTGTAACATTTCAATTTCGTATCGTTTATGTAACGTTAAGGTTTTTATCAATAAAATTTAAGTTTGTGTTAAAAATGTTTTTTTTTTTTTTTTTAATGATGATGCAATATGGGTCACCACTGTGGGGAGAGAGGTGAATATAGGTTGAGGAGAGAGAAAGTTGAGGTGGCAGCCAGAATGATGATGCAATATAGATCACCACTGTGCCTAGTCTAACAATTTTGAAAAAAAATGATGAACATGCAAACCACGTGCCTTATCCCCTTTATACATCTTTTTTTTATTATTATTGTTGTCATAATAGAAAAACATGCAGAATTTAGGTTGAAGTTCTATTTCCGTTACAAAAGGGATGGAAATTAGATTACACACAATCATTTTCTCAAGAAATGAGATTTCTTCACCTTTTCAATTCTTTATGCTACCAAATGCATAATTCCATTTCTTTGTTGTCATATCTCGCTACCAAACACACCCTAAAACTAAATCACACAACCCTAACTCTAACAACATAACCCATACGCCTCCCCTTAATGCCTTTCATCAAACCACACAAATCTGAATAACACGAACACTGTCGAACACAAATCTGAAGAACACGAACACTTTCGAACACAAATAAACACTATCTCAGACCCGTTTGATTTATTCTAACTCATATTCTCGGCTTCAAGATACTGGCATTCATCTCAACTGCTACATGCCTTTTCTATTGTACCACACAGAAACCATTTAATAAACACACGCACAACAAATCTCCTATAACTCGATCGTCTGCACGATCAAGTTTTCATTTTTTTGCCCCAAGGCGCGTCTCTCTTGGGTGAGTGTAGTAACAGCACATGTCTATTTGGTTAGCCTGGAAGAAGACTTCGTCTTTCTTGTGTTATTACGGATGGTCTTACGTAGAGTAAATGTTTTAATAATGTATTTGAGTGATGTATTTTCAAATTATGTAGTCTCTTACTTAATACATTAATATTATGTGAATAAGACCAAAGGGCTTGTATCTCAATGGTACCTCTTATTGTGTGAGAAGCTCCTAAATCAAATGGCTAAGGGTTCGGGTTAGGACATGTGAGTTAGTTGTAGGGTACAATTTGCGAGATAGTTGCCATTCGACACTCTACAAAATAACTGTCGCACTCTAATTTATTATGTTTTGACATTTATACTCTTACATGAGTAGAAATTAGTAAAAATAAACTAAGAGTATAAATGTCAATAAACAATTTGGAATGTGACAATCGTTTTGTGGATAGACAACACGTTATATACAGTAAACCATCCAATGCTTCATAAAATCACAACGATTATGTTAAATTTTTGGCAGTCAATTATCGGTGTAATATGATTTACAGTTCACTGAAAATTACACAAGTATAGATATGTGCTAGTGAAAAAATAAAAATAAAAATAAATAAATAAATAAAAATTAAGCGTCGCTATTATAATTAGTTTTGTTAGGTGTATATATGGTGGCTAGCTAGTAATAAAAACGTAACGACTTTTACATGCTTGGTTTTATTAAGGTATGAATAAAAATTATTGCGCTTGTATAAAATTACATGTAGTATATTACTTATTTATTTGTTTATTTATTTTTTATTTTTTTTTTTATAGGCAGATAGCTTGTAGTATTAAATAACTATTAATAGTTTGACGACTTCAGTTAGTAAGTATAACTTTAAAACGCAAAGCGAATAAAAGAAAAGAAAACATAAAAGAAATTAGTAAATAGATCAAAATCGTTGTAAATGAAAATTGCAACCCGGCGTTAGAAAGTTAGTCCGTCACAACTTTGGGCAAAATTATCTCGCTTTCAACAAATTTTGAACAAGCCACCAAGTTTTTCTTAACATATGATCGAGTATCCTAGACATTCAACGGCGACCTGTGGAGGAGGTAACAAATGTCGTTGGCAATTGCTGGAGGGGAGCCAGTTTGTGCGATGGTGATGGAAGTTGGACTGCCAAAGACGATGATTGGAGCTAGGCGACAAACTTACGTGAAAGTTTTTACGAGCCTTTAAAGTACTTCGAAAATATGTATGGAAAAAAGAAGGCACAAAATCATTATAATGATATAACTATATAAGTATCACCAAAAGAATCAAAGCGAGTTATATGGTGTTTGTCTTTTAATAAATGGTTATTTGTATAATGAATATGTGTAAAAATTACCTTGTTGGAACACTGTCAATATTCCATGGGAAATATTTGTCCGAGGTTCATGAGCAATCGGTCTGTAAACCAATAGCCATATCAATCTTAAATATTCAGTGTAATCAGATACTTGGATGGTAGAAAGCCCCTTTTTTTCTAGTAGTGTGCAAAGACATTTTTACAACCTATAAACACATAAACATTTTTTAAAGATAAAACTTAAAGTGTTAACACATGTATACGAAATTGTGTGAATCGTTAGACCCAACTCGATGCAGGCACATAAAGTGGTCCACAAGATTAAAGTAAGCATCATAAGATCAACTCAATGCAGGTGGGTCATCTCCAATTTATAGGCCTCTCGAGTCCAACCCAAAATGTCGACACTGAAAACCCAATTCACATATTAATTGCTTCAAGTCGACAAGTCCATACTGTTTACTTTGTCAATTAGTTTGACAAGCCCACCACTAAGGCACTACTAAGATATTCCTTTAGATCTGGTTTACACTTCAAATCTCTACTCTAGCTTAGAGGTGCAAATAAATCGGTTTTTTTCGGTTTTCAGTTTTTAAAAACCGGTTATAAAAAAACCGGTTTTTCTAATAACCAGTTTTGATTCGGTTTCGGTTTTTCGGAATCGGTTTTCTTCGGTTATAAATGTTCGGAATCGGTTTTTTTCGGTTATAAATTTTCGGAATCGGTTTTTTTATCGGTTTTTTATTGGTTCATTTTTTTTTGTTATAAATGTTCGGATTCGGATTTTTTATCGGTTATTTACCGGTTCGTACTTTTTTTTCTTTTCTTTTTTCCCTTTTTTTGTGTAATATTGTTGTGTATTTGTAAATGTAAAATGTTTTTAAAGGTTTGTAAATATGTAGGTTTGTAAAATGTTTTTTTGTGCTATTAATACCATACCTAATATAAATCTCTTCAACCACACCTAATATAAATACCTTTTAATAATTATTTTATTTCATTTCTACACACACTAATACTCTCTCTACAAAATTTCTCCCACCTCTCTCTCTCTATCACCGCCGGCCACCACCAACTTCCGGTCGCCGGAAAAATTTTCCGGACACTTTTATTTTGTTACACCAAAAGATAGATCGGGACGTGCTCGTTCCGGAAGTACAAGCCGATTTAATCAAAACCACCCCGAACCCCTCCAACCACCACTAGCCGCCGCCCCTTGCACCACCATCAACACCACCACGAGCCACCACCTCCCTCCTCCTCTTATTCTTTTTCTTTCCTTGCTCGGTAAACATCCAAATGCACCCTATTTGTTATTTTTTTTTACTTTTATAAAACCCTAAATATTAAAAATATTACTTTATAGTAAAAATAATTATTTTTCCGAAAATCTTTTATTATATCCGAATATTTTTATAAAATTTTTACATTTTTATTTATTTTATTTATATATACCGAAAATATATGTATATATATAAAAAAAATAAAAAATAAATAAATAAAACCGGTTAAAACCGGTTATTTTTAAAAACAGGTTAAAACAGGGTATTAAACCGGTAAAAAACCGGTCGGAAGTAAAAACCCATAACCGGTCTAACCGGTTCGGTTAAAAAACCGGACCGGTTTTAAAAAAACCGGTTTTTGTAAAAACCGGTTCCGGTTATTTCACCGGTTAAAAAAAAAACCGGTTGCCTTCATGCTCGAGTTCGATATGTAAACGATACATCTAGCTCTACTCGACTTAGGTCATATACATATTACTTTATAAATTAAAGATAACTAAACGAGTATATGTAAATAACAACAAAAAATTAGAGCAGAAAACAAGTACAGTTGCAAAATTGTTGTGAATTGGGTTAAACATTTCAGTGAAAAATAGTAGGGGCATAACTTTAAATTTTGGCGAAACATTCAGCATAATTTTAGAAACTAATTAAAATGTCATTAAATGACAAAGATCTCATTTTTAAAACAGTTGTAGGGCATAATCATAGTTGTTAAGATCATGATTCTGATCTTAAANTATATATATATATATATATATATATATATATATATATATATATATATATATATATATATATATATATATATATATATATATATATATTAAAAAAAAGTGAAAAACGGTGAGAATCACAAAAATTAGACAAAACACATTCACGGTTCCATTCAATGTGAGAATCAAAATGCTATGAAAAAGAAAGGGACAAATCATGTACGTGACACACGCTTCTTATTTTGAGGGAAAGATCAAGAAACCTAACATATTTTCACTTTAATTTCAAGTTCATCACAAAAAAGCATTTTGAATTTTTTTCAGATTACCTTCATCTGCTTGACCTGCGATTCATTTCAATATATTTTTGCTTCGATCTTGTATGTATCCAACGATATCAAGAGAAAACCATATTAATTATACTTATATACGTATACAGAACAAAATTATTGAATAAAAAGCTCCGGCCCATGCTTGTGGTTGAAAAATAAAAAGATAAAAACGTGATAGCAAACTTATTAATGCACATACCTACAATACAAAATCATATAAGCTAATCAAATTGTTGTGTTATTTTTCCATTTCATGTAATTTATTTTTCTGTTTGTTCCGAAACAAAGGAATTATTTTATGTCTTATTTTCCCGATACTCATTCTTTGTTTATATCAAACATTGGAATACATTTGCTTTCTATTGGACTACTTTTTCTCACTAATTCTATTCTCAAGCGTGTGTTTCTATTATACATCTAAATGTTACATTAAATGTCACACGAGCATCACAAGTTCGTAAATCGTATGTAAAACCTGAAAATATTAAACATGTACAATACCCAAAATACCCTCTAATTTTGAACTTATGAAAAGACGTTAATAATCTGAAACATTTAATCTTGAATATAACTTAAGTATTTGAACTTTAGTAATTGAATATTATACAATATACTATCTATAACTTTGGATAATAAATTATATACAATATTTGTACCTAGCTAAAAATCATCACACGTTTGGCATAGAATATGCATGGGCCGAATATTATGAATAAATTGTACACAATGTATAACTTATGGTTTGCCTAAAATCGACTCACATTTGCTCTAAACCTATAATAGCACACGTTACTTTGTTCCATATGGGCTGGAAATAAAATAAAACTTGTACCACATCTCACTTGTACCAAAAAATAGGCCTACGTGTATTATGATTTTAGAATGTTGAACAAGTCTTGATCTCCCATTTAATTCTGCCGATCTCCCCTCCATTTATCCATCATCCTCTTCATTTCTTCAACAACATTTCACACATTAACTTTCACACATAAAACCCTAACTATACAAGGTGGCGGCATAGTAACTTTTCCTCCCTTTTCGATCATTAAAAGTGTGGTACGAAGGCTATGAATAGGAGGTATGTTGATCGTTATTAATCTGGTTCGAAGAGGGGCTTGGATTGTTGTGGATTCGACTTGGTTTTGGATGTATGGTCTCTTGTTCCTTCATTTCCGAACACAAGGGTAAAGCGTATTCATCCTTGTTCTTTTCCTTTCATTTTATCTCATTATGCACATAAAACACGTCACATGAATATAAACCTAAACAAATCGATCTAAACGTCTTGCTATTCGACTCATGTATTGTGTTTGTTTTGATCTACCTTGCTCGTGACCTACACTACTACATGACAGGGCTATAGCGACAGATGTTTCTGTCGGAAATCCGTCGGTATAAGTGATTTCTGACGGATTTGTGACAAAAACAGTGCGTCGCATAATCTATGGTCGCTAATTTGTTTCTGTCTGAATTCTGTCGGAAATAGCGACGAAGAACATTGTGTCAGAATTCCGTTGGTGATGTTTTCTGTCGGAAGTCAGTCGGAAAATATTCTGTCGGAAAGTCGTCGGTAAAAAGTCTGTCAGAAATCAGTCGGAAAATTATAAATTAAAATTAATGCAATAAACCTGTATTTAAACAATTCATGTCCTGTATTTAAATAGATAATGAAACCAGTAAATTAAAATGATAATTTATATAAAACATACAACCAATGAAACGATAATCATATATATCACCAAATGTCATCAGTTACATCGTTCAAGTTTCAAAATCCAAACAAAAGCATTCAAATACATAAAGACAGAAATTAGAGTTTAAAATTCAAAGACATAATGATGTGACAATATCCAACTAGTTTGGGGGGCCTGGATTATTAAACTTCCTTAGCACCGAGTTAATGTCATTCATGTTTTGTTGCCACTCTCTCTCTCGAGCTTCTTCACGAGCATTCGCCGCTTCTTCACGAGCATTCGCCTCTAATTCCCGTTGACGCAAATGTGCCTGCATTTGATGTTCTACATGTCGTTGTAACTGCACTTGCATCTCAATTTCTCTTGCTCTCATTTGTTCGTTATCCTCTTGCAATTTTCTTACCGTCTCTTCCAAAGTTCGCACCTACATTGTACCAAGTCTCATTTATGAGAAATTTTGCACCAACTGAATATGTGGCCATTGCTCTTTCTGTATCAGGTACATTTTATGATACTCAAATGAAATTCAAAACATGAACCCATGCTACTAATCTTAGCAATCTATATCAAATAGGCAAAATCTTAATGTTGTATTCTAAGTGCCTAAAGTAGAAATAATACAAATTCGTTAATTGACACCAGATTAACATCATTGCACGATAAGGCATTCAGAATGTCGTACTGGATTTAATCAATTCTAAACTTACTAATTATGGATAGAAGAATAGTGGACTAATGGTTTATCAGCTAAACAAAATGGCGTTACAAATTGTACGTTCAAACCTGCTTATATATCTAGATATCTAAATATCAAGAGTTGAGACGATTATTTCGGCCAATCAAAAAGTTGTGCACATGTAACTGGAACAGAACAAAGGTAATAATATTTCATGTTAGTTGTATTTAGGCAGGTTATAGCACAAAAACCTTAGGTCATTCATCAAAAAGTCAAATTCAACTTCAAATCTCAAATATGTGTTCAATTTTGTGTTTAAACTGCTATGATCTTGGATTTTGGTAGGATTTAGTTGCATCTAGCTTAATTAGGTCATAAACCAGCTTAATATTACATCTAGATTCATTTAGGGTCATGTAAAATTCATTTTGGTCAAACTTTTGCAAAAACAGAAAAAGTCAAAATTACCCAAACTAGACTGACCCCACCTCATCTCCCAATCCTACCCTATCCCACCACCCCAAACCAAAAGCATGGATAGAAGAGCATACAATGATCATAAAATTAGAGATAGCAAACCTGTTCGCTAGGTCCGGATCCTGTGTGATGAGCATACGATGAACTAGAAGAGCTTGATGTTCTTGATGTCACCATGAGCCTTGGATCCCCCCGTGTACCCAAACCAACTAATTTACCTTTCTTCTTCCCCCTAGTGGCATCCTCCCATGTATCAAAGTCATCAGCTGGATGTTGACTAGCGTCTGGTCCATGTTTCTCCTCCACAGCAGCCTCAACAGCATCCTACAATTAAGTACTGCTAATCATTAATAGTGTATCATTATCGTAGACTTTGTTTCACAACTAACACAACATTTTATACATTGTGGTATCCTGCTAATCTGACACTAACTACTAAATCACATACTCTGCATCATGATAAGTGCTACAGAGTGAATCAAGTAATCAATTAGTTCTAGAGTTTCAGTAATTGATGCACTATACTATAAACATTCTTCTATCCTCTCAGCTTTTCCTCACATGCTTTCTGTAGCGCGTCTAAAAAACCTTTTTTACCAACAAACAAAATTGGACTGAATTTGGTTCACACATAGCAGATCACATGATCAATAAAATCTTTATGAAACAAATCCATAGGTATAAATGTGTTATATACTTACATTATCTATCTAATTCTAATATATACTAATAAAACACACTTTTATACCATCTCTGAATTAATTTTATAGTGCATAGTTCTACAAATCACATACTCTACAAATCACATACTCTGATCTAGGAGCATTACATGGTAATTCACCGTTACAGCAAACATATCTACGTGAATTAATATTGGTTTTGAGCTAAACAGCTATCATGTAATTTAAAAGGAGATGAAAAGAAATTACCGCCACTCGTTTTGAGCTACGTGTAATGTACTTCCGTGTTCCGCTCCCCAACGCCTCATCTTTCCCGTTCCCTGACCCCTCATCCGTCCCGTTCCCCGACGCCTCAGTCGACTCTTGTGTATGACAACGTTGGTAAGCTTCTAATAGAGTAACAGGCCGTTTTTCTTGTTTTTCCTACAAAATTTGTCATTATTTATAAGCTTATAAATTTAATGTATAAAGTTCAAAACCTATAATAATTGATATTGTACTAACCATTTTGAACTTGGTTTGAAGAATGGTAATGGATCCGGCAGTATGTTTTGACACTTGACCATATTCCTCACTTAATCTGTTTTGTCTAGCCTGGGCTGATTTCTTTTTCCATCCTGAGGTATTCCAGAGCCTATCAATCATATCTTCCTAATCGGCTTGGTCTATCCAACTTGGGGTATACGGCTTAAGAATGGATAAATCATTTCCAACTTTGATGTTTTCAAGTGTGGCTCTAAAAGCAGCTTCTAGTCGACACTAACCTAATATATCAGAAAACCTGCTTGACATTACATTTTCCCAAGCTCTACGTACAGCTGCATTTTTTGACGGATGCCATTGATATTGATCCTGTATGTACATCAAGTTTTAAATTAGCAAATATAGCTTAAAATTTTCATTTAGGGATAAATGATTGTAATAACTCTACAATATTTTAATCAAGTTATATTTGTTGTTAGTAAAAAGCTAGTTATCTAATGAAAAGTCGAAAGTTTATCATGGGTAGTGATTGTCCTGATTTGCTTAATTTTCCAGCACTTATATAGATCAACTGTTACTAACAATTAACCCAACAATAGATGCCATATAAAAATATGGTCATATGGTTACAAAAATGCAAATTACAATGCCTTGATCAAGTCATCTAAGAAACTACAGATATTGTTAACTATAACATACTTATTGACTGAGTACTTCACGATCGACCCATAGAATCTTCCAACATAAGTTAGAATTACTACTGTAATAATTATTGTACTCAGGTCAAGTAGATATGATATACTTGGTACTAAAATAGAACATTATAGACTAGTGCATAGTTTCCAACATTCCATAAAATACATGATTCTGACCATTGACAAGCATATGATTAAGCAACATAAAGTATATTTGGATATGATTGTAAGTAAGAACCTGAAATTCCTCAAACATCAAGTCTCTGTTTTCTAGGTTAACCTCTCTCCACGACGTCCAAGGACCAAAAAACATGGTTTTGAAAATACTAATAATATCCCGGGTAATGTGGCCTTTTGCAAAACTACAATATTCAAACAATAAACATTAGGTAAAAAAAAGAAAGTAATGAAATATGTGCATGCTGAGATGGATGATTAGGTATTGGTTTAAAAAAGAAAGTAATGAAATACGTGCATGCTGTGATGGATGATTAGGTATTGGTTTAAAAAAGAAAGTAATGAAAATTCAGGTATACTTAGATACATACTCGCCATAATAGAGTGTAATCATCGGCCTTTGTGATGGATGATTAGGTATTGATTATGGCAAGTTTGAACCACGTGCATGTTGTGACGTGTCTGTTTCATTGTTATTAGTACCACCACGGATCCCATTATCATAATCTGCATCCGGATTACCGCATCCGGATGTATTACTGCTACCACCAATGTTTCCACTTCTGCCCCTGCCCCTTCCCCTACTTCTGATCCCATTATCATCTGGATTCCCGCATTCAAATGTACTACTACCACCAATATGTCCACTTCTGCCCCTTCCCCTACTTCTGATCTCATTATCATGATTTGCATCAGGTGGATTAGCGCATCCGGATGCACTACTACTACCACCAATGGTTGTATTTCCACTTATTCCCCTTCCCCTGCTTGTGATCCCA
This sequence comes from Artemisia annua, assembly GCA_014162995.1. Taxonomy (NCBI): domain Eukaryota; kingdom Viridiplantae; phylum Streptophyta; class Magnoliopsida; order Asterales; family Asteraceae; genus Artemisia; species Artemisia annua. Next base: position 148,131 of record LBNU01003033.1, read on the forward strand.
TTATCATAAGCATCATCGGGATTATCGCATCTGAATGTACTATTACTACCACCAATATTTCCACTTCATCCCCTTCCCCTTCCCCTACTTCTGATCTCATTATCATGATTTGCATCATTGGGATTAGTGCATCCGAATGTACTATTACTACCACAAATATTTCCACTTCTGCCCCTTCCCCTACTTCTGATCCCATTATCATGATATGTATCATTTGGATTACCGCATCCAAATGTACTGCTACTACCACCAAAGCTTACATTTCCATTTATTCCCCTTCCCCTACTTCTGATCCCATTATCATTATTTGCATCATCCGGATTACCTCTGTTGCCATTATCATGGTCTGCATCTGGATTACCTCTACTGCCATTGCCATATTCGTCCATTATCATGCCTATATTTCCATTTTTGCCCCTTCCCCTTCCCCCGCCCCTTCCCCTACCTCTGCTATTGTTATTTCTAGCCATGATTCCTGCATAACGTGTCCAATAAATAAAAATTAGCAAAATGCATTTGTACAAGTCGCAATTAATAATAAGTACAAGTCATTTACATATAAGCAGACAACATATTGCATCAGTGGTAAGAAAAAAATTAAATAAAATACGTACTAATCATTCAAAGAATGATCAGAATTAACTTCTTCCTCGTCAGAAGAATGATCAGATAAATCGAGTTCAGTATCATCATCTGAATCATCATATGTATCTACAAAGTCTTTTTCATTCTCACTAACTTCCATATATGCATCTCCAATATCTAAATCACCAACTTCTTCTATTTCTCCTTGAGTGACAAGAGAAATTATTTCAGCATTCTCATTTGTATCTGTTGTATTTGAACATATTGGCATTTCGTTTTCTTGAAAGAACTCTTCAACATCCACATTATCATCAGCAACTTCAATAGAACATTGTGTTACTTCATATATGCTTCTCGGTGTCGCTTTAACAACAGCCCACAAATCCTTCAAATCCTTGGTCATCGACGGATATGGTGCATAATACACTTGTTCTGCTTGTGATGCAAGGATAAACGGGTCATCTTGGCATCCCTTTGACTTGTACTTGATGTCAACCAAAGCTAGATCAATATAAGCCAATAAAAACTATTAACACTAATAAGTAACAGATCATGAGATCGAAAATTGCAAACCTATCACTTTTATGTGTAATCTGTAATTAGGTATACACCAGCACTCTTTCATGCCACATTCCCAGATGATGCATTTTATCAGTTAAGTAAGTACATATATAATTTATTATGTACACATTGATTGGCTCTGAACAGTCAACTAAAACTGACCAAGGATTTGGTCAACTAAAGTCAAACAATTGAGCCAATACTAAACCAAGGAGTATAGAATATTCCTGGGTCGTTTAATCCCAACGAGGTGTGCAATTGTACAAAAACGGATCTGTGATCGGGTGATTTTGACTGGGAATGGGATAATAGTGATTTAAAACTAAGGAAATATAAGGAAAATGATTCAAATGATTAATATCAACAAACACGTAAAACCAAATACCCTTAAAACGTTTTAAATCCTAAAAACGTACGTTTACGTTTAAATAAACGTCTACGTACAAAAATAAAAGTGAAAGAAGAGCAATATTAATCCCTAGGGTATAAAAATTATATTTTTACAAACCTAATGAGAAAAGAAAATTATTGGAAAAAGAAAAATAAATACTAGACTAATAAATTAATTATTATTAATTAAAAACTATTTATTAATTATCTAAATTACACTAATATTATAATAAAATAAGAAATTAACCTAAATAAATGAAAAATTGATTTAGAAAAATCTATAATAACCTAAAACTAATTTTAGAACTGAAAATATATTTATTAGACTGTTTATGTATTTAATATTAATTAATTACTATTTAATAATTATTTAAAACTAATTTAAATTACTATAAATACTAAATGAACAGTAATAAATCTAAAACTTTTTCTATAAATACTACAAGGCTACAGGAACTTAAGAAAAATATAAAAATAGAAAGTGCTTTTTGAAAAAGTGGAAAAATAAGCCAAATGGCTTAAATAGAAGCTATCACTAATTTTAAATTGATGTTTTTGTGATTTCTTTTTACAAAACTATTTATTACTGATAATTAGACAACTTTAATGAAGACAAAAAATTTAGAACTTGAAAATAAGCAGTTTGGGAGCTTATGAGCTTGACAGATGAGCTTTTTGGCTCAAAGTAAGATTTCAAGCTCAAATAAGCTCACAACAAGCTAACAAGCTGGAACCAAAGGTGAAATAAGCTGCAAACAAGCTAAAGGGACTTAAATGAAGATAAAACAACAAGAAAAACCAACTGAATAATCCAATAAGTTCAAATAAGCAAATCCAATTTCCACAGATCCAAACACCCCTTGCAGACTTATTAAATGACAAATTATGCTTAATAAATAAGCTGAAAAAGCCAAAATAAGCACTTGATAAAGCAAGCTGGGTTGGAAAGGTTTTCAAAAAGCCAAAGCTTACCTTGTGGGGTCCACAAGTGAGCTTTTGAGGGGCTTATGAAATGGACTGAATATACTGAGAACTCAGTACACTCAGCAAAGTGGGACAAACAAAAAGCTTATTGCAGCCCTATTAAATAAGCTGCAAAATGGAAAATAAGCACTGAACCTAAGAGACTTGTGGATTGGCTTCTCAAAGAACCAACTCTCACAAGCTAAGTCCAAAAGATAAGCTTTTTATGAGCTTGTGAAAAGTACTCACCTACACTGATGAGTCAGTGTAGGGAGTAAATTTGAGAAAACTTTTTGAACACAATAAGCAATCATAATAAGCATAAAAATGAAAATAAAAAGCATTCATAGCAAGAAGGCCAGATGGGCTTCACAAAACACCAAATTACACAAGCTTAAGCCAAATAATGAACAAGTTGTGAGCTTGTGAAAGTGGCTAGTCAGCTGTGCACAGGGCAGATTTGTAAAAAAGTACTAAAAGGAAATAAGCAAATAAGCAGTTTATCAAGCAATCTAAAAATTATAAAAAATACTATCAACAAGACAAGCAGCAAAATATCAATAATCCAAAAGCATAAAACTTAACTCCTAAAATTAAACCCTACATGAAATTCCAAAGTTTATTCAAAAACTTTTTCACTGAAATTTTTGACTTTCAAATTGCACTAAAGGGTTGACTAATATGAACTTTGATTCAATCCTACTTACTGATTATGATGTATTAAGCCTAAGAGATGTTAAATTATGCTAAGTGACCAAGTTTCAAACCAATATGATGAATTTGGGATCAAATGGTTCAACAGATAACAAGAGAAAAGGAAATCAAAGTGATTTTGACTTTTTAACAAAGAGCAATTGGATTTTATTGTCAAACTGAGATAATAGACCTTAGTGTGCCATATATCAAACAAGAACAACAACACACACACTCTTGAACTCAATTAAACAGTTTAACCCAAACACCCTTTTTAGAAAGTGAGATCAAGATTTTCAAACCAAATCACTAAGTTAATCCTTAACACTGATTCCAGAACTTATATTAGCATATGAAAGACCAAATGAGCATAAAAAACAATGATCCAAGCATGAAACTCAGAAATGGCCAATCTGATATTTTGACTGTGAAAATTGAACTTTTTAGCAGCAACAAATTCTAACAAACAAGCAAGATATTTAAAGCTAAATTATAACTAACAACAACAAATGAAGCATAAAAACACAGATGAAATCAAAGATTGGTAACTTATACAGTTAATGAGAAAAAGAGAACAAAAGCTTACAAATGTGCAATCCAGCCAAGAACATGAAACAAGGAACCAAGAATCAACCTATAGGCTTCCACTAAGCCACTAAACCAAGGCCATCCAAGATTCACCCTGCTCCAGCTGTGATCACCACCTTCTTGAGCATTTTTTATTTTTTATCTATTTTATATATTTTTCTGGTAATTTTGACTTTTGAACTTAAACTGAATTTTTAAGGTTTCTAAAAGCTTTCATAAGCTTTCTAGGAGCTTATATGATCTAATTCAGTCCATAACAACAGCTAACAATCACACTAAGCTACAAATGTAATTTTCAAGTAAAAATGGCACAACTTGGGATTTTAACTTAAACTTGAAATTGATTAATAAAAAAAAGTTTCACATTACACTGAGAATACTTGAAACAATATTGGAAAGCTTTAAAATACAATGAAATTGAGAAAATTGACTAAACGAGCTAAGTTATACTAAGTTACACTAGACTTTCTTCCACAGTGCATCTCTTTCCTTTTATAGGGCACTTCTAGGGTTTATGAGGACCTCTGAGTGAATCCCACTTGCATTTAGAACCGTTAGATGCTTGAAACTCAATCTCCACCCTTGAAACAGTTTTGGTGCCATTTTTCTTATATAAACGTTGGGAGCAGTTTTAGTGGTTTAGGTGAAGCATTTATTGCTGGGGAAGGGTAGGTGAGACAATAAGGTGTGGAGGTGGGGGTGGCCAAGTGGAGGAGTGGAAGGACCCTGGTTTTGGGGGATTTGGTTGGGGGGAAGGTGGTCAAAGTTGGGAGTTGGACTGGGGATTATTATAAAATGGGGGGAGTGGGCCATATTGGAGTTGGGCCAAGGGATAGGTATTTGTGTGTTGGGTTTGTTTTTGGCTTTGGGTTGGGTAGACAAAAAAGGGTCCGTTTGGTTTTTGTAATAACAAGGACCATTTTTGCAATTTCACCAAACATGAGGGACTGAAAATGTAATTTCTCCAATTTGCTCACAAGGACCAATCATGCCAATCTTCAATAATACAAGGACCATAAATGTCATTTTCCACTTTTAAATACCCAAGGACCATTTTTGACATTTTCCAAAAGTTCAGGGACCTTTTCTGCCATTCACCCAAAAATTCATTCAAGGACCAATTTTGACAACTTAAAATATTTCAGGGACCTTGAATGATAAAACTCCACATTTTTAAATTCCATGGACTATTTTTACCAATCTTTGAAAGTTGGGGGACTGAAACTGCCAATTATGCAAACTTTGTTCGTTTTTCATCTGTTTTTAAACATTTTGCATTTGAGACATATAAAACACGATCCTTGGATATTTTCTGCATTTTGATGCGTTTTTGAGTGTTTTCAAATGTTTTTGCAGTTCAGATTAACCAAAAATGATGAATGTTTGAGCACTCATCAATCCCCCACACTAAACTATTGCTATTCCCTAGCAATCATTTATGAAAATTTAATAGATTTTAAGTCTCTTTACCAAAAGCCATTACTTCTGGAGTAGCCAAATATTTCAGTTCAAGTAAGAACCATGGTACATCGATAACCATATGATTTTGAGCAAACCACCAGCTTTCAACGGTTTTGATTTGTCTTTACCAGAAGTCGTTTGCTTCTGGACTAGCCAACTCTTAGATAAATTATCTTTGGTGAGTTGATTACCAATTATGGTTTTCCAACTGCCTTTACCACAAGCCATAACCTTGTGGGCTAGCCAACTCTTTTACTTTTTAGGATATGGTGAGTCGATTACCATACAATTTTTGGCAAATTGCAAGCCATAAACGGATTTGATTTATCTTTACCAAGAGCCGTTTGCTCCTGGATTAGCCAATCCTTTTGTTGGTTAGACATGGCGGACTGATAACCACAAAAAAATTTGAAATAAAGTGATTTTTTTTTTAAATTTTGTCCAAAAACGGGGGTACTAGATAGTATAATGTGATAAAATTCGCTAGAATTCCCCCCCCCCCCACACTTAGAGTTGAATATTGTGCTCAATATTCAAAGTCCCGGCAATTATGCCGACTCTTTGAACGGAAAAAAAGCAATATTCTAAGCTAACTGTGGAAATATTTTTCACTTTATTTATATTATACATACAAACACACATTTTTTTTGAAATATACATATATACATTGCAAACAGCAGCAGGGGACGGCCACTCCCCTACACTTAGGTGTTAGAAAGTAGAAAGAAGTCAGAGACATGGGTGAAAACCCATGTTGTGCTACTGTTTTTGTTCATCGAGTCGCTAGCTTGACTCGATCCCCGAATTCATTTGTCCTTGGGGAAAGTTTGGAGATCCGGGACAACCATGGATGGTATGTCCTCTCCAAAGTAATGTTTCAAACGATGCCCATTCACTTTGAAATTTGGTCCGTCATTTTGAGATAATTCGACGGTGCCATAAGGATAAACCTTTGCAATAGTGAATGGGCCAGTCCAACGGGTCTTCAATTTACCCGAAAAGATCTTTAATCTAGAGTTGAAAAGAAGGACTCGATCACCAACGTTGAAAACGCGGTTTTTGATCTTTGAGTCATGGAGCTTCTTTGTTTTTTCCTTGTAGATCAAAGAGTTTTCATAGGCCTGATCACGAAGTTCATTCAATTCATTCATTTGAACTTTCCGATGATCGCCCGCAGTTTGGAGGTCGAAATTGGCATGCTTGAGGGCCCAATAGGCTTTGTGCTCAAGCTCGATCGGAAGATGGCACGCTTTCCCGTACACAAGCTTGTAAGGCGTACACCCGATGGGTGTTTTGTAAGCCGTACGGAAAGCCCAGAGTGCATCATCTAATTTTTCCGACCACGATGCACGATTTTCACCAACCGTTCTTTCCAAAATTCTTTTAATTCCACGATTGGAAACTTCAACTTGCCCACTTGTTTGAGGGTGGTACGCAGTAGAGAGACGGTGAGTTACACCATACTTTTGCATGACTTTGTCGAATTTGTCATTGCAAAAATGCGTACCACGATCACTAATTATAGCACGTGGGGTTCCGAATCGGGCAAAAAGAGCTTTCAAGAATTTAACAACAACTCGGGCATCATTTCTGGGTAAAGCTTTCGCCTCAACCCATTTTGATAGATAATCAACAGCCACGAGTATATACTTGTTTCCATGAGATGACGGAAATGGCCCCATAAAATCGATGCCCCATATGTCAAAGATTTCACAAACTTGAATTGCATTTTGTGGCATTTCATTCTTTTGTGAAATATTCCCGTGACGTTGACAAGCGTCACAGGATTTGACTAATTCCTGGGCATCCTTATAAATTGTGGGCCAAAAGAAACCCGAATCAAACACCTTTTTGGCGGTGTAGTTTGGATTATGGTGGCCCCCCGTGGGTCCAGCATGGCAAGCCTTAAGAATTTCAGTGGCTTCCTGCCCATAAACACACCGCCTGATGACTTGATCGGCACAGATTTTGAATAAGTAGGGGTCGTCCCAGAAATAATGTTTAACATCCTTGAAGAACTTATTCTTCTGTTGGGACGACATCCCTTTCACCACAAAGTTCCCCGCATGGTAATTTGCAAAATCGGCAAACCATGGGGTAGTAGAATCTCCACGAAAAGCAACCGCATTTAATGTCTCGAGAGGAAATGTTTCATTTATTTCCTTTTTCTCGAGAACATCCTGGTGTGGGTTCTCTAATCGGGACAGATGATCAGCAGCTAGGTTCTCAGCTCCTTTTTTATCACGTATAATGATATCAAATTCTTGTAGGAGGAGAACCCAACGAAGCAATCTCGGCTTTGCGTCTTGTTTTGCAAAGAGGTATTTTAGAGCCGAGTGGTCCGTATACACTACGCATTTGGTCAAAATCAAATACGGCCGAAACTTTTCAAACGCATACACCACAGCTAATAGCTCTTTTTCAGTGGTGGTGTAATGACTTTGAGCTTCGGTCATTGTTTTGCTTGCATAGTGTATAGGCTGAAAATGTTTGGTTTTGCGTTGCCCCAGGACCGCACCGATAGCAAAATCACTTGCATCGCACATGAGCTCAAATGGCAAGTCCTAGTCGGGGGCAACTAGAATCGGTGCCTCGGTAAGCTTTTTCTTTAATGTTTCAAAAGCTTCGATGCACTCCGGTGAGAAGATAAAAGGAGCATCCTTCTCAAGGAGATGGGTCAAAGGCCGGGCGATTTTGGAGAAATCTTGTATGAATCTACGATAGAATCCGGCATGACCTAAAAAACTCCTAATACCTTTGACGGTGGTGGGATGAGGTAATTTAGCAATGACATCAACTTTGGCTCTGTCAACCTCAATCCCGTTTTTGGAAATCTTATGGCCGAGGACAATGCCCTCTTTGACCATAAAATGGCTCTTCTCCCAATTTAGACAAAGATTGGTGTCTTCACATCGTTTTAACATAGTTTCCAAATGGGAGAGACATGTCTGAAAGGAATCCCCAATGACCGAGAAGTCATCCATGAAGACCTCCATTGTTTTCCCGATCATGTCGGAGAATATGACCATCATGCACCTTTGGAACGTGCCAGGAGCATTACATAAGCCAAAAGGCATACGTTTATAAGCAGAGGTTCCATAAGGGCACGTAAAGGTAGTCTTCTCTTGATCCTGTGGATCAATGGGGATTTGAAAATAACTCGAGAAACCGTCGAGGAAACAATAGTACTCATTCCCCGCCAATCTCTCAAGCATTTGGTCCATGAAGGATAGAGGAAAATGGTCTTTACGGGTGGCTTCATTTAGCTTGCGATAGTCAATGCAAACTCGCCACCCAGTAACCAATCGAGTTGGAATCAACTCGTTTTCTTCATTTGTGACAACAGTAATGCCACCCTTTTTCGGAACACAATGAATGGGACTAACCCAAGGACTATCTGAGATGGGATAAATCAATCCGGCATCAAGAAGTTTTAGAACCTCTTGTTTGATAACCTCATGAATTTTAGGATTTACCCGTCTCTGATGTTGGACTGTCGGCTTGAAGTCATCCTCCATTAAAATTTTGTGAGTACAAAATTCAAGGTTAATACCCTTGATGTCGGAGAGTTTCCAAGCAATTGCTTGCTTGTGTGACTTCAAGACCTTTATGAGAGCAGTCTTTTCCTCCTAACTCAAGTCCTTAGCAATTATGACGGGCAATTTATCATCACCCTCCAAAAATGCGTACTCGAGATGAGGAGGTAACTCCTTGAGTTCGACCTCGGGAAATTCATCAGTTTTCTCAACAGACACTATTTCCTCGTTATGAAGTTCCACGGGAGGGAGGGGAGGAGAATTGTCCTGATTCAACAATTTCTCAAGAAGAAGAAGATCTCCCTCCAGATTAATCTCATTGTTATCAATTCCATCTGGAACTGAATCACTTTTGAGAAAAGCCTCGACCTCTTCCAAAAGGAAATCGCTTCCCTCAAACGGAGTGGGAGAAGGGGAAGAGTCGGAAACGATAGGTTGAGAAGACGGAGTGGAATCACCACCCGAAGAATTATGAACATAACCAAGAACTTCTTGAGCGTACTCCTCCGAAGCAACATCAATAACATCTATTCGGTTAACCGATTCAGAGTCATAATTTGAGGAGTACCTCGAAGTTTGATCGAGGTTAAAAGTGACAGCTTCATTACCCACATGGCCACATGTAATGTGATTTCTTGCTCAAATACATCAATGAGAGCACGACCCGTTCTTAGGAA
>LBNU01003033.1:158765-172721 GCA_014162995.1 Artemisia annua
GTAACACAGACTTCCACTTTTTTAACTTCAGCAAGAGAAGAAGTGTGTGGAAACGAGACTTTCTTTTGGTTAGAGAGAACCAAATCTTGAATGGCTTCAGTGAGCTTGTCAATCTTAGCATCGGTGCTAGATTGACTCACGGGCGATGAAGAAGAAGGACCAACACTCACTTGGGAAACAACCGGCTTGCTTCGTGTAGTGCGGACCTTAGATTTGTTCTCGATGATCGCTAAAGCTTCTTTTGTGGTTTTACTCAGGAAATTACCCCCCGCGGAGGCATTAAGAGAATCCTGATCAGCTTGGCTCACACCATTGTAGAAAGTGTCGAGTTGCATCAACTCGGAGAAACCATGGTGAGGACATTTGCGAAGCAATTCTTTGAAACGATCCCACGACTCACTAAATGATTCATCAAATTTCTGAGTGAACTTGATGATCTCATTTTTAAGACTCGTGGTCTTGGAAGGAGGATAGAATTCATTCACAAATTTCTTAACCAAATCCTCCCATGTTTCAATTGACTGAGGGGGTTGTTTTTCAAGCCAAATCCGGGCTTGTCCCTCTAGGGAAAATGGGAAAAGAAGAAGTTTGATTGCATCAGAAGGGACATTCTTGTATTTGATGGTAGATGTAATCTTGTTAAACCATCGAATGTGAGCATGAGGATCGTCCCTCTCAAAACCATAGAACTGACTTGAGGTTATAAGATTAAGTAACCCGGTTTTGAGCTCAAAACTATCAGCCACGATGGCTGGAACAACAATGGCATCTCCATAACCCTCGATGGGTGCTTGGAGAAGCTCATTCATCGGAAGATCTGCCATGACGACAGAAGTGGGAGAAACAGTACGAATCTCAGATTCGACTGCGGGGGCAGAACGTCTACGTCGTCTTCGAGGAATTCTGGCAAGCTCACGTAATGGGCTTGTAGACCTAGAAGAACGAGTGCGCATGCACTTGAAAACAATTCTAAGATTCCTTAGAGCTGCAAGAATTATGAAAAATAGGAGGAAGAATCTTTTTGGGTTTTACATATTTTTGGAATTTGAAAATACGATATTTTTGGGAATCGATCCGTCAAACGAATTAACTTCACGATTCTTTTTGGTTTTTTATGAAAATAAGAAAATATGAACAAGGTTATGGTAAATATACAATGAGTGAGTATCAAAGATCACTAATCTTCAAATACGTTCAGATACGCAGCACACCTCCCCGGCAGTGGCGCCAAAATTTGATTGGCTCTGAACAGTCAACTAAAACTGACCAAGGATTTGGTCAACTAAAGTCAAACAATTGAGCCAATACTAAACCAAGGAGTATAGAATATTCCTGGGTCGTTTAATCCCAACGAGGTGTGCAATTGTACAAAAACGGATCTGTGATCGGGTGATTTTGACTGGGAATGGGATAATAGTGATTTAAAACTAAGGAAATATAAAGAAAATGATTCAAATGATTAATATCAACAAACACGTAAAACCAAATATCCTAGAAACGTTTTAAGACCTAAAAACGTACGTTTACGTTTAAATAAACGTCTACGTACAAAAATAAAAGTGAAAGAAGAGCAGTATTAATCCCTAGGGTATGAAAATTATATTTTTACAAACCTAATGAGAAAAGAAAATTATTGGAAAAAGAAAATTAAATATTAGACTATTAAATTAATTATTATTAATTAAAAACTATTTATTAATTATCTAAATTACACTAAATTATAATTAAATAAGAAATTAACCTAAATAAATGAAAAATTAATTTAGAAAAATCTAAAATAACCTAAAACTAATTTTAGAACTGAAAATATATTTATTAGACTATTTATGAATTTAATATTAATTAATTACTATTTAATAATTATTTAAAACTAATTTAAATTACTATAAATACTAAATGAACAGTAATAAATCTAAAACTTTTTCTATAAATACTACAAGGCTACAGGAACTTAAGAAGAATATAAAAATGGAAAGTGCTTTTTGAAAAAGTGGAAAAATAAGCCAAATGGCTTAAATAGAAGCTATCACTAATTTTAAATTGATGTTTTTGTGATTTTCTTTTTACAAAACTATTTATTACTGATAATTAGACAACTTTAATGAAGACAAGAAATTTAGAACTTGAAAATAAGCAGTTTGGGAGCTTATGAGCTTGACAGATGAGCTTTTTGGCTCAAAGTAAGATTTCAAGCTCAAATAAGCTCACAACAAGCTAACAAGCTGGAACCAAAGGTGAAATAAGCTGCAAACAAGCTAAAGGGACTTAAATGAAGATAAAACAACAAGAAAAACCAACTGAATAATCCAATAAGTTCAAATAAGCAAATCCAATTTCCACATATCCAAACACCCCTTGCAGACTTATTAAATGACAAATTATGCTTAATAAATAAGCTGAAAAAGCCAAAATAAGCACTTGATAAAGCAAGCTGGGTTGGAAAGGTTTTCAAAAAGCTAAAGCTTACCTTGTGGGGTCCACAAGTGAGCTTTTGAGGGGCTTATGAAATGGACTGAGTATACTGAGGACTCAGTACACTCAGCAAAGTGGGACAAACAAAAAGCTTATTCCAGCCCTATTAAATAAGCTGCAAAATGGAAAATAAGCACTGAACCTAAGAGACTTGTGGATTGGCTTCTCAAAGAACCAACTCTCACAAGCTAAGTCCAAAAGATAAGCTTTTTATGAGCTTGTGAAAAGTACTCACCTACACTAATGAGTCAGTGTAGGGAGTAAATTTGAGAAAACTTTTTGAACATAATAAGCAATCATATTAAGCATAAAAATGAAAATAAAAAGCATGCATAGCAAGAAGGCCAGATGGGCTTCACAAAACACCAAATTACACAAGCTTAAGCCAAATAATGAACAAGTTGTGAGCTTGTGAAAGTGGCTAGTCAGCTGTGCACAGGGCAGATTTGTAAAAAAGTACTAAAAGGAAATAAGCAAATAAGCAGTTTATCAAGCAATCTAAAAATTATAAAAAATACTATCAACAAGACAAGCAGCAAAATATCAATAATCCAAAAGCACAAAACTTAACTCCTAAAATTAAACCCTACATGAAATTCCAAAGTTTATTCAAAAACTTTTTCACTGAAATTTTTGACTTTCAAATTGCACTAAAGGGTTGACTAATATGAACTTTGATTCAATCCTACTTACTGATTATGATGTATTAAGCCTAAGAGATGTTAAATTATGATAAGTGACCAAGTTTCAAACCAATATGATGAATTTGTGATCAAATGGTTCAACAGATAACAAGAGAAAAGGAAATCAAAGTGATTTTGACTTTTTAACAAAGAGCAATTGGATTTTATTGTCAAACTGAGATAATAGACCTTAGTGTGCCATATATCAAACAAGAACAACAACACACACACTCTTGAACTCAATTAAACAGTTTAACCCAAACACCCTTTTTAGAAAGTGAGATCAAGATTTTCAAACCAAATCACTAAGTTAATCCTTAACACTGATTCCAGAACTTATATTAGCATATGAAAGACCAAATGAGCATAAAAAACAATGATCCAAGCATGAAACTCAGAAATGGCCAATCTGATATTTTGACTGTGAAAATTGAACTTTTTAGCAGCAACAAATTCTAACAAACAAGCAAGATATTTAAAGCTAAATTATAACTAACAACAACAAATGAAGCATAAAAACACAGATGAAATCAAAGATTGGTAACTTATACAGTTAATGAGAAAAAGAGAACAAAAGCTTACAAATGTGCAATCCAGCCAAGAACATGAAACAAGGAACCAAGAATCAACCTATAGGCTTCCACTAAGCCACTAAACCAAGGCCATCCAAGATTCACCCTGCTCCAGCTGTGATCACCACCTTCTTGAGCATTTTTTATTTTTTATCTATTTTATATATTTTTCTGGTAATTTTGACTTTTGAACTTAAACTGAATTTTTAAGGTTTCTAAAAGCTTTCATAAGCTTTCTAGGAGCTTATATGATCTAATTCAGTCCATAACAACAGCTAACAATCACACTAAGCTACAAATGTAATTTTCAAGTAAAAATGGCACAACTTGGGATTTTAACTTAAACTTGAAATTGATTAATAAAAAAAAGTTTCACATTACACTGAGAATACTTGAAACAATACTGGAAAGCTTTAAAATACAATGAAATTGAGAAAATTGACTAAACGAGCTAAGTTATACTAAGTTACACTAGACTTTCTTCCACAGTGCATCTCTTTCCTTTTATATGGCACTTCTAGGGTTTATGAGGACCTCTGAGTGAATCCCACTTGCATTTAGAACCGTTAGATGCTTGAAACTCAATCTCCACCCTTGAAACAGTTTTGGTGCCATTTTTCTTATATAAACGTTGGGAGCAGTTTTAGTGGTTTAGGTGAAGCATTTATTGCTGGGGAAGGGTAGGTGAGACAATAAGGTGTGGAGGTGGGGGTGGCCAAGTGGAGGAGTGGAAGGACCCTGGTTTTGGGGGATTTGGTTGGGGGGAAGGTGGTCAAAGTTGGGAGTTGGACTGGGGATTATTATAAAATGGGGGGAGTGGGCCATATTGGAGTTGGGCCAAGGGATAGGTATTTGTGTGTTGGGTTTGTTTTTGGCTTTGGGTTGGGTAGACAAAAAAGGGTCCGTTTGGTTTTTGTAATAACAAGGACCATTTTTGCAATTTCACCAAACATGAGGGACTGAAAATGTAATTTCTCCAATTTGCTCACAAGGACCAATCATGCCAATCTCCAATAATACAAGGACCATAAATGTCATTTTCCACTTTTAAATACCCAAGGACCATTTTTGACATTTTCCAAAAGTTCAGGGACCTTTTCTGCCATTCACCTAAAAATTCATTCAAGGACCAATTTTGACAACTTAAAATATTTCAGGGACCTTGAATGATAAAACACCACATTTTTAAATTCCAGGGACTATTTTTGCCAATCTTTGAAAGTTGGGGGACTGAAACTCCAATTATGCAAACTTTGTTCGTTTTTCATCTGTTTTTAAACATTTTGCATTTGAGACATATAAAACACGATCCTTGGATATTTTCTGCATTTTGATGCGTTTTTGAGTGTTTTCAAATGTTTTTGCAGTTCAGATTAACCAAAAATGATGAGTGTTTGAGCACTCATCAATCCCCCACACTAAACTATTGCTAGTCCCTAGCAATCATTTATGAAAATTTAATGGATTTTAAGTCTCTTTACCAAAAGCCATTACTTCTGGAGTAGCCAAATGTTTCAGTTCAAGTAAGAACCATGGTACATCGATAACCATATGATTTTGAGCAAACCACCAGCTTTCAACGGTTTTGATTAGAAGCATTTGATGTTGGGCTTAGTATATTGTATTTGGGCTTAGTTTAGTATCGTTGCCCTTTTGTAGTTTGTACTTTGTTTAGTTTTCATTTGTAACCCTTGTAAACTTTGTATGGAAATGTATGTTCGTTTCGCTTGTGTTCTGATTTGACTCCATAATGTTACACTTTAGCCCTTCTCGGGTTGGGGTGTTACATCGTAAGTATAGCTATTGCATTATATACCGTCGTTATGTGTAAGTATTCGTCTAGTTTAGTCGAAACTAGATAAAACTCGCGAGCTTAAGAGTCGAGTATTCTTAAACTCAAACTCGACTTGGTTGCTACTCGATTTGATTGAGCTCGAGCTCGAGCTCGCATCCATTAAAGTCTCGCGTCTCTCTTTTACACCCTATTCGACGAACTATATAAGCTAAAACAAACACCCCCTAAACTAGTACAATATGTGTCTTAAAGTTATGAATTGCGCAAGGTTCTAAATAGCGCGAGGCTTGACGTGGCGGCATGACCAACCCTCACGCCTTAGCAGCCAAGACGAAGCTTTTGCGTTTATAAGGCAAATACAAAATATTAAAATATTTATATATTTATATTATGGGGGTGTTTGGGTGTGCGTTTTCAGCCTGATTATTTGATTATCACGATCTGAAAATCATGTTCGCAGTGTTTGGCAAAGCTTTCAAATAATCAATTATCTACGTTATAAATCAACCAAAATGTGATTTTGCAACTGCTAGTTGGGACACACTTTTTCAAAACATGGTTTTATAAATGAAGTTTTGATGAAAGGCAATTTTACCCAAACACCCTCTATATTTCATATATATCGAGTTTACAAAAATACGTGGCATAAGACGGTATAACACGTGACATAGCGACATAACCAAGCCTCACACATTTGCGGGACTTTTGCAAAGCCTTTGCGCGTCTTTCAGAAGCATAGAACTGCGTGATAATCCATAACCCCAAACACCCACTAACTTAATTGCTGGTCATGATTAAACAACACTATACCTGCTAGACACTCCATCAAATCATCATTAAGATTCACAAAATGAAGAAAAAAATATTAATAATAGGAGGCACTGGTTACTTGGGCCAACATTTATTACAATCATATTCAGAATCATTAGATTTATCAATTGCATTCACATATCATTCATCTAATCCACCTGATGTATTGCTTCAAGCAGTTCCTAATGCTGTACCCTTTAAAGTTGACTTGCAAACTGGTCATGGGTTTGACTCTGTTTCTAGTACATTTGGTCAGGTCTGCATTTTTCTAACATTATTAGTAATTGTTATATACTGTAATATGTTGTTGTTCAATAATATTGTTAGTTGTGGAATGTTTATAAGGTTGTTTTAGTGTCTGGTTGTGTTTTTTCTAGATCTTGAAATGGCGAAATGTGAAGCGATTTATGTAGAGTGTAAGCCCCAATTTTCCGGCGTAGACTTATGGGCTTATATAAGCTTATCATATCATAATAAACTTATATAAGCCCACAAGTCTCAAAATAAGCCGAAAAATTGGGGCTTATGAAATATAAGCCGAAACACAAATAAACTCATAAGCCACATATAAGCTTAATCAAGCACCCCCTAAGTAGATGATAAAGGAGGTGTTTGTATCATTATTATGTTGGGATGGGACAGCTTATAATATATGTATAAGACTTGCTTATAACGGGGGTGTTTGTATAATGTAGTATAAGATTTGCTTGATTTGCCTCGTCAAGCATAATCCACAAACGACGACTTGCTTATTAGAATTGCTTATACGTTGACCTGTTATTTAGTTTTGATTATGGATCTCTTGGCTGTTAAACGTTGATGTTTCCTTTTTGAATCTTGGCGTTTAGGTAATTAAAGGGGCGTTTAGATAAACGTTTACAAAGTGACTATTAGAACTTGAAGCACCAGAATCAGAGAAAATTGTTAGGAGATTAGCCGTTAGTGAATCAGAATTGGAGAATCAAATAATTAGTTTATCTTAATTAGCATTTTGCTTAGCTTAACTCCTTTGCGTCTCAGTTTTATTAATTAAAATATCAGTTTAAGGATCAGCTTTTGTTAAAAAATGAAAACTGATTAATCGGAAGTCAAAATATGACTTTAAAAGCACAACCAAACCCCCCTTTAGCTCAATGGGAACTGGGCAAATTTCTTTGTTCATTGAGTGTACAACTATTGAGAGTTGTTTTGGAGTTTAACTGGCATTGTATTGAATATTCTTTGAGTAATTATGTATAGACACATGTGTTTCAACTGAAAAATGCTTAGGAAAGGAAAATTTGCAGTAAGGAAGGAAGTCTTTGTATGTTGTGTTTCCGTTGCGATTGCAAACATCTGATACTTTAATTCTTTATAAGCGGACAACTTGTTGGCGCGAATCAACGCTAATGACTTGTTCGATGTCAAGGTTGAGATCATTTGCCGAATGTGTGTGAATGTCATGTATGTACAACTTTTGGCATTACAAACCACTCAAGTAAGCCATTTTTAACTTGCAATGCAGCCCGATATAGTGGTCAATTGTGCTGCACTTTCCATACCTCGCGCTTGTGAAACAGACCCTTCACTTGCCATGTCTGTAAATGTTCCTTTTTCACTCGTGAAATGGCTATCATCTTTCACTGAAAGCAATACTTTTCTTATTCATTTATCAACCGATCAAGGTAGCACAACTGTATCCTTTCCTATTTAGTATTCATTCCTTTTAACTTTATATTATTCGATCGTTCTAATGACAAACTCTTTAATCAGTTTATGAAGGGAAAAATTCTTACTATAAAGAAGAAAATGAGACACTTCCGGTGAACGTATATGGGAAGTCAAAAGTGGCAGCAGAAGAATACATCTCTTCAAACTGGTCAAACTTTGCAATTTTAAGAAGTAGCATTATTTTCGGACCACAAACTATCTCACCTGTCCCAAAATCACTTCCGATTCAGGTGGGCTTGCTTCTTACAAAATTAGATCATTTTAGTATGTAAATATAAGTAGAATGAAACTCATTCATTAAACGGTTTCTAATTATTACAACTTACATGAATTACAGTGGATGGATAGTGTCCTTGCTAAAGGACAACAAACCGAGTTTTTCCATGATGAATTTCGATGCCCTGTTTATGTCAAGGATGTTGTAAATATCATACAAATATTAACCAACAGATGGATTTCAGGTTACTTATTTCTCTGTTCTGTAAACAAGCTTAATTTGTACTCGTTTATGCATCTACGACTCATGTTTGACTTTTATGGTCAAACACACTAGTTTCCAACATCAATTTCAAGGTGTTTTCATTTCGCTTTACAAGTTTTTTAGCTATTGTATTAAACATTATTAGAAGTAATACAAATAAAAATGGAGTTAAGTCTGTACCAACATTTATCTGCAGCTCAAATTTAAGAGGTTGTGTGTTTGACCTGTAAAGTCAAACATTACTTTTATTCATTTTCTGTTTCAAGTATGATCATATACACTAGCATTGGGCCATTTCTGTTGAATTTGCAGATGGAAAGAAAATGCAATTGCTTCTAAATGTCGGTGGGCCAGATAGGTTATCTCGTGTCCAAATGGCAGAGGCAGTGGCTCGTGTTAGAGGCTATGATGCTTCGTTGATCAAACAAGTGTCTGCATCATCCGTAAGTGTACCTTGACCCCTCAAGTTCAGTCTTTAGTATACGTTTGCCTGTGTAGATGCTTATACTTGTGGTTTTTACTTTTAGATTGATCGTGGAGTGAAGTCACCTGCTGATATATCCATGGACATAAGTAAGTTGATTCAGACACTAAACTTTATACCTACTTCTTTTCAAGATGGCATCAAGTTGACCATCGAAACCATCACATGAAATTTTTGTTTGTAATATACGTGGACAAATGAGTATGTGGTTGTGTATGAAAGCTTGCGTATAGAACATGCTCAAAGTTCAGCAGCCTTAAGGAAGATATAATTTCATTTTAAAACAAGATTGTCGTCCTTATCATGGTGGCGCTCGGCATAGCATCAGAATGTGTAAGAAAACCAAGGTTTATTTATTTTTCCGCGAATGTAATTTATAATTGTTGGTTTCATTTGTTATGTTTCTTGAAGCAACATATGTAATGCTATTCATTTCCGGCAAACATGTTTGTTATAAACATATTTGTAGAAATCCAACAAACGTAGTGTACTATAGTCTTAATAAAGCATGAATCTACCACCTCTGGGTGATCCTTTTTTCTTCGGTATCTTTTCGTGACAAACTCACCAGTACAGTATTATCTTGAATAGATACGTGAACAAAAAAATCATTCATGATTTTTTTTTTTTTTTTTTTTTTATCTAATAAAAGTCATTCTATGATGAGTATTATACGCATAATCGGTCTTTTGTATTTTGCATGATGAATGGAAGCTTTTTCCAGTTACGCCCGTTTGAAATCTGATCGTAAGACCGTACATTCTTTAATCTTCTGTGTTTTCATACAAGCATATGTTATGATTGTCAGCTGATTTGTATGTAGTCGCATGTAAATTTTTCAACACTTTCGCAGGGAATTTTTTTGTTTCTTATGTTCAAATTGAGGAACATATAACTATAAACTTATTAATATAGTCTAACTACACGACTCACAATTTTGGGCCAATTTTATGACTTAAAATACTTGCACTTTGCTCGGCCCTTAAGATGGAATTGACTTTTTAAGTACGTTAAAGTTCCTTGTATTTAAATTTTGGTCTCTCGATGTCTCATATTTTCTCAACGTCATTACGTTGCCATTACTTTTTTAAAAGGAAGTTGATATGTACTTATCAAAGACCTTTGACCTTTCTATCACCCCCTCATGATTAAATTTACATATTGGCCTTCAACATTTTACATTTATTCATATCTGTTGTACATTACATACGTTAGCATCCTCTATAAGATTTATCACCTTAAACAAAAGATGATTAATATATCTTCAAGTCTTGCCTTTTGTCACTGCCAAGTTGTTTGTGACATTTTTTTTTGAAAATGTTGCCCAATATGCTAGATATGATTAAACGATAAGCTTCTAAATTGCTTTTATTTTTCCTGGCAAATTCTTTCTTCGACTCCCAAAAGGTTACAATCGGCGTGTTCTTGACATGAAAGGAGATAGGAACGCAGTGCCATCAGTGAGTCCCAAAATTTTAAGGTGGGTTAACGACTTAACGTACATAGTAGTTAAATGTCAAAGAAAAATGTTTCTCGACAACCATGATGGCACAAATGCAAGTTAGGAAAAGTTTAAGGGTGAACTTTGAAGTTAGTAGCTTAAAGATGATCAAGACAATTTGGTCCTGAATTGGTCCACCTAATTATGACCATCGACCTTGTTACAAGTATGAAAATGATTGCTCAAACACTTTTGTTGTATATCTATAATCTATGGGAGCATAAATCGTTGCAATTTTGTACAGAAGTGGTCAAATAATCTCTTAATTGTTGAGCAAGATATTTTTTGAAACATAAAATACATGAATATTGAAGGAATAATCTTAGTCACTCATCTATACTAATTATAATACATCTTCAACCCTCTCTCATATTAATTTTTTAAAATTACCAAAAATAAATTTTTAACTAAATACAAGTAAATAAGCGTAATTTACAAGTATTTAAAGCACAAATAAAACTAAAAAAAACACTATTTAACCCATACAATTAATACACTATTAAAAACACCCCTTCACCAAAATATACAACTATTTAACCATAATATTGTTAGCAATGTATTTTTATTATAAAAAGTGTCGGTCATTAATATGTTGTAATAGGTCGCGTTAGATAGTTATTTCAAGTTATTTGTTTATGTATTCAAGTTATTAGAAAGTCTAAGGGCCAAATATGTATAAGCTCAAAGTATGTGATGCCCTAGACTCCTAGCACTATATATTCTCATGTATACCTCATGTTTGAGGTTGGTTGTTTCATTTATGTTATTTACATGTTCTTATTTCACACATAGATGAGCCTCCCACTCTCTCTCTCTACTCTCTTTCTCTCTCTAAGATTCTAGCAAGATTAGTAGTGTTTAAGGTTGTTCTACGGTCCTACACGTGGTATCATTCGCCTAAGGGTAATATTAGGTTGTTTTAGATCGTTTCTTGGTGTAAAGATTGGATTTAAGGGCTGTTCGCTAGTTCTAGGGCTCGTTTTCATTGGTCAGATTCGTATTTTATCGAGTAATGAGGGCTTTTATCGAGTTAGGAAGTGCGAAAATTAAGGGGTATCGAGTAACATAGTGTTTTATCGATTAAGATCTCCTGATTTTAAGGGATATCGAGTAACAGGTTGTAACACCCCCAAAATCGGTATAGCGGAAGCATTCGGGTCATGGGGTGTGTTTCAAGTATGATCATATACACTAGCATTGGGCCATTTCTGTTGAATTTGCAGATGGAAAGAAAATGCAATTGCTTCTAAATGTCGGTGGGCCAGATAGGTTATCTCGTGTCCAAATGGCAGAGGCAGTGGCTCGTGTTAGAGGCTATGATGCTTCGTTGATCAAACAAGTGTCTGCATCATCCGTAAGTGTACCTTGACCCCTCAAGTTCAGTCTTTAGTATACGTTTGCCTGTGTAGATGCTTATACTTGTGGTTTTTACTTTTAGATTGATCGTGGAGTGAAGTCACCTGCTGATATATCCATGGACATAAGTAAGTTGATTCAGACACTAAACTTTATACCTACTTCTTTTCAAGATGGCATCAAGTTGACCATCGAAACCATCACATGAAATTTTTGTTTGTAATATACGTGGACAAATGAGTATGTGGTTGTGTATGAAAGCTTGCGTATAGAACATGCTCAAAGTTCAGCAGCCTTAAGGAAGATATAATTTCATTTTAAAACAAGATTGTCGTCCTTATCATGGTGGCGCTCGGCATAGCATCAGAATGTGTAAGAAAACCAAGGTTTATTTATTTTTCCGCGAATGTAATTTATAATTGTTGGTTTCATTTGTTATGTTTCTTGAAGCAACATATGTAATGCTATTCATTTCCGGCAAACATGTTTGTTATAAACATATTTGTAGAAATCCAACAAACGTAGTGTACTATAGTCTTAATAAAGCATGAATCTACCACCTCTGGGTGATCCTTTTTTCTTCGGTATCTTTTCGTGACAAACTCACCAGTACAGTATTATCTTGAATAGATACGTGAACAAAAAAATCATTCATGATTTTTTTTTTTTTTTTTTTTTTAATCTAATAAAAGTCATTCTATGATGAGTATTATACGCATAATCGGTCTTTTGTATTTTGCATGATGAATGGAAGCTTTTTCCAGTTACGCCCGTTTGAAATCTGATCGTAAGACCGTACATTCTTTAATCTTCTGTGTTTTCATACAAGCATATGTTATGATTGTCAGCTGATTTGTATGTAGTCGCATGTAAATTTTTCAACACTTTCGCAGGGAATTTTTTTGTTTCTTATGTTCAAATTGAGGAACATATAACTATAAACTTATTAATATAGTCTAACTACACGACTCACAATTTTGGGCCAATTTTATGACTTAAAATACTTGCACTTTGCTCGGCCCTTAAGATGGAATTGACTTTTTAAGTACGTTAAAGTTCCTTGTATTTAAATTTTGGTCTCTCGATGTCTCATATTTTCTCAACGTCATTACGTTGCCATTACTTTTTTAAAAGGAAGTTGATATGTACTTATCAAAGACCTTTGACCTTTCTATCACCCCCTCATGATTAAATTTACATATTGGCCTTCAACATTTTACATTTATTCATATCTGTTGTACATTACATACGTTAGCATCCTCTATAAGATTTATCACCTTAAACAAAAGATGATTAATATATCTTCAAGTCTTGCCTTTTGTCACTGCCAAGTTGTTTGTGACATTTTTTTTTGAAAATGTTGCCCAATATGCTAGATATGATTAAACGATAAGCTTCTAAATTGCTTTTATTTTTCCTGGCAAATTCTTTCTTCGACTCCCAAAAGGTTACAATCGGCGTGTTCTTGACATGAAAGGAGATAGGAACGCAGTGCCATCAGTGAGTCCCAAAATTTTAAGGTGGGTTAACGACTTAACGTACATAGTAGTTAAATGTCAAAGAAAAATGTTTCTCGACAACCATGATGGCACAAATGCAAGTTAGGAAAAGTTTAAGGGTGAACTTTGAAGTTAGTAGTTTAAAGATGATCAAGACAATTTGGTCCTGAATTGGTCCACCTAATTATGACCATCGACCTTGTTACAAGTATGAAAATGATTGCTCAAACACTTTTGTTGTATATCTATGGGAGCATAAATCGTTGCAATTTTGTACAGAAGTGGTCAAATAATCTCTTAATTGTTGAGCAAGATATTTTTGAAACATAAAATACATGAATATTGAAGGAATAATCTTAATCACTCATTTTTAACTAATAATCCACTTCCATCATCTAACAGCTTATTTTTTCTAATTAAAATCTACTCTCATCCTTCTTTTTCTAAAATAATACGGAGTATATCTCTAAACCTGTTAATCGTTAGACGAAACAGATTGCATGATCATGAAAAACATTTAATTATCTTTTTATAAAGAGTTACTTTCATATACTCTCGACAAAAGTTTTTTTTTTTTTTTTTTTTTTTTTTTT
>LBNU01003033.1:175707-231775 GCA_014162995.1 Artemisia annua
TTTTTAAGGAATGTATGTATAATTATTATTTATTTTGTGACTGCCGTAGTCAAAACACTGTCGGTACGCGTGTCGTGCTGTGCTCGTAATAAATTATCAGTTCGGTAAATAATTACTAGTGTAGTCATCAAGCAATATTTTCATATTTTCTTGATAAAAATAAACGTAGTAGTGGGTTATCGTAGACACAGTGTTCGGGTTCACTTCCCGAAATAATTATGTAAGCTCATGTATGCTTAGCCAAGTAGTCTGATAATAATAAATGGGCGTTTATTATTTGAAATATAGAGGAAAAATTACCGTTTGTCACACAGGTCCTATATATCGAGTAAGCTGCTAGTTGTGTCGAGTAAAGGTGACTTGTTCTTATCGAGTAAGCAGTTGAGTTTCTTATCGAGTAACATCACTTTGGCGAGTAAGCCTTGGCTCACCCTTATCGTATATCGAGTAAGGTCTTGCACTGATCATCCTTAGTCGAAACTCTGCCCAAATTTTGTTAGACTTATCAAGTAAGGATTTTTCTTGGACTTTCCTAAACGAAACTCTGCCGAAATTTCTCTAGATTATCGAGTAAAGATTGCTTTGACCTTATCGAGTAAAAAAAAAAGTTTTTTGGCGGGAAAATTTGAGCAAAATTTAATTTTACATGAGACTAAACGTTCAATTTTTACGCGAGATTCAAATTTTGGTATAACGTTGAAAATTTTGGCCAAAAATTCAAATTTTTAGGGCAAAATTCAAATTTTTTCGGTAAAATTTGACGTCAAAATTTTTTAAACTCAAATTTTTCTAGTAACCTTAGAATTGCATTTCATAGTGATTTTCAAATTTTGAGCAAGAAATTTTTCATATTCAATTTTTGGAGGAAAAATACGAAATCACTAAAGAACATCCAAGAACGTTTTTCATATTTCACCAAAACATCTAATCTTCACAACAACCTTTGTTATCTTTCAAAAGATCCTTTGAACAACTTTTCACTTCAAATTGAATCAATGGCAACTCAACAAGATATTCATGCTGCCGGTGCCGAAAACCGTCCTCCTATGCTTGAAAAAGGTGGTTATCTTCCATGGACAAGCCGTATGCTTCGTTACATCAAAACCAAGGATGATGGCAAACTTATGATCAAATCCATTAAACAAGGTCCATTTAAGCCAAAACAAGTTCTAGATCCGGGGAATCCAGATACAACACCTCCTACTCAAACATTCTATCGTGACCAAACAGAAGATGATTACACACCTGAAGACTGGAAGCAGATCAAAGCAGATGATATGGCAATGCACCTCATTCAACTTGGTTTACCTCGTGAGATCTTTGCTGCAGTCGACAGTTGTGAAACCGCTTATGCTATGTGGGAACGAGTTAGAAGACTTTGTCATGGAACAGAAATTGGACAACAAGATGTTGAAAACAAGCTTCTAACTGAATGCGAGAACTTCACGTCTACAGCAGGTGAACAGATTGAATCATATTACACCAGGTTTTGCACATTGATGAATGAGCTGATTAGAAACAAATTGGAACCACGACAAATTGTGACAAACATCAAATTCATCAACAATCTACCAGAAGAATGGGGTAGATATGTCACAATTGTCAACCAAACTAAGAATCTTCATCAGGTGAATTATGATCAACTCTACGACTTTTTGAAAAGCTGAGGCTAATGAAGTAAGGAAGGAGAAATTGGCAAAGAATCATGATCCTCTAGCACTCATTGCTACAACACCAACACCTCTACCAGTGACTACACCATCATCATCTTCCACTCACAACTACGTGCAACAACCAACACCTCTCTACCAGCAATCATTCTACTCACAACAACAACACGATGTTATTCCACAACAACAACCATATCAACAATTCCAAGAACCTGACTTCACTGACAATGATGAATCCATTGCTGCAATAACTCAAGCATTTGCTCTTCTGTCTAAGGCATTCCAAGGACGCTATTCTACACCAACTAACAACAACCAACGAATTTCATCGAACACTCGCTACAGGCAGGTTGCTTAACCGAGTTTCAACATGGGCAATCAAGGCCAACTAGTTGGAGTTATGGGGAATCAGCAAGGATATGCTCCTGGATATCAGATGGGTAATCAGTTGGGTCAGTATGCAGGAAATCAGATGGGTCAGAATACAAGGAATCAGTTGGGTCAGTTTGTTGGGAATCAGCGGGGTCAGAATGTTAGTAATCAGGCTATGGGTAATCAGGTTGGAAATGTTGCAGCTCCGGTTGGTGGGANTACATCAAGTAATAATAGTTATACAGGAATGAACCTACATCTACATATTTTTAGTTTATGTCCAAAGTTTACTGATTAGTGCAGTTTATCCCATCTTTGCCCCTTATTTAGAATCACAGTTGCATGTCTAGTCCTTTAGTGATTCTCTAATGATCTAGCTTATGTACCAAGCCTAACCAAGCAACATAGCTTATATAATAGTTGATATGTCCCCTCATGAGGAACAACATTCTGAGACACTAGCAACCACTTATGATACATAACAGGACACGCCGAATAATAGCAATATTGATTCGACAACTCACGATATGAATCATAATGGAGGCTTTGTTTCACAGCATGCTGAGAATGATGAGGAAACACGTGCTTTATTTGAATCATTGTTGAATAATTGTAGTATTGAGATTGAGAATGTTAAAAAGGTCAATCGCGATGTTAAGGCCACGAATGCAACATTGACCACTGAGCTTGCGAGATACAAGGAAAATGAAAAAGCTTTTGAATTTCATACAAAACGTATGTCTGAATTAGAAACTGGTTATCAAAATTCCGTTTCAAGGGAAAAACGTTTGCAAATAAAGTATGATACACTTGATGTTAATTTACATAAGCAAATAAAATCCTTAAACGCGGAAATTTCTGATTTGCAAAACCAACTTTCTAAACAAAAAACAGCTTATACCAATCTTGAAAAAGAACGGGATGAGTTGAAAAAGGACTTTGCAACGAAAGAAGATAAGCTTTTGAATGAAATCCTTGAGTCACAAAACATGGTCAAAAAGTTGGAAAATTTGTTGGTAACAACAGGTCATTCGAGTCAAACAATTCATATGATTACAAGTCAAACTGATCCAATCTACCATACAAAACACAAAATGGCTCTTGGTAACAAAACTCCTTGTCATCTCAAGAAAGCTCATGAAGCTCAGAATAGTTTGTATAATGGAAATGTGCTATATGTTAAACATGATCCTCCTTATGTGCGTGATTATGATGACACAATAGCTCTTGTTGAAGAGAGTCAAAATAAAATGAAACAAAAGAATCCAGATTTGAAACCAATTAATTACGATAAATGGAACAAAATTAATGGAATCACTTTTGTCCCTAAAAAACAAACACCAAATGTTTTCAAAACGTCAGTTGTTAAGAAAATGTTTTCTAAACCACAAGTTGTCTCTAAAAAACTTTCAAAACTGGAACAAATGTCGTCAGACAATCCTTTTAACACAAGTGAAACTAGAGACATTCTTGATGATGTGAAAAAGAGAATTAAAGTTCTTCAACAGATTGTTGAGTCAAAAACCACAATCAGTATTAACAATTGGCATTCGAGTTTTCATAAAGAGCAGAAAAAGGTGTTTGAAACAGAAATTACAATCCCACTGTCTAACATCAGTGCGAGAGTAATTCATCTTGAAAATGCTTTGTTAAAAGAAACAACCGACTTTGTCAAGGACCACAAATCCCCGGTAAAGGAAGCTAATGAAACTTGTGAAAACATGAAAGTTTTGGAAAGATTAAATGACTCTCTCTTCGAAGTTGTTATGTCTACTGATATTATGTCTATTATTTTGCAAACATATTCTGCTGAGGATGATGAAAGACTTCGAGCTGAGACTTCCGCAATTGTTTCAAAATATGAAAATGCTCTTATTAAACTTGAAAAAGAAAACGTGTCATATTTTAAATAACTTGATCAGAAAAATGAAGAATGCAAGTATGACAAACTGTCGTATGAGCGTGCCTTCAAGAACATGAAAGAGCAAAATGATCTTTTGAGGGCTCAGTTAGAAAGTCAAAAAGGAAAGGGTGTGGATACTAAGTTTGCAAAACCATCGACTTCGGAGAAACCAAATGCTTCAAAAACGGTTGAAAAACCAAAAATGTCAATTTCCTGGTTTGCTCCAAAAATCGATGAGAAAAAGGATTTGACAAAACCAGTCACTCCACAACCTTTGCCCAAGCAAAAAGATTTTGAAAATGCAAATGTGCTTACTTCTGGCCTTTCTAGGAATAGTACACCGAATGTGACCATAAAAACCGTTAAGGAATCTGTTGGTTCTAATGACATGGCCCAAAATCACCATCTAGAAGAAGCTAGGAAAAAGGCACAACATCGAAAAGACAGAATTTTAGGTACCAAACCTAGTGTGATGAATTCTACAAGATTCCAAAGCACTGCTAGTAGTAGTAAACCTTTACTTAGGAACAATGAACAAAATACTAGGGATTGTCCTACATCTAAGAGTAGTTGCGAAAAAGAAAATGCTATGCACGTAGAAAACAACACTAGAAATTTTGAGTCTTTTTCGAACAAAAAACAATTTCCAAATGACTGTAGTGACAAAGTTAAAGTTGTTGTTTTAAACAAAAATGTTGAATTTGTCTGTCCTACATGTCAAAAATGTGTCTTTTCAGCTAATCACAATGCATGTATTGCACAATTTCTCAAGAAAGTAAAATCAAGTGTCAAGGCACAATCCACTAAGACAACCCCCGTTGAGAACAAGAAACAGGATAAGAAACCTAATAGGTGGTCATCTACAGGATGTAGTTTTTCAAAAACTGAGACTTCCGCTGCAACTGATAAGAAAACTACGTCTAGATCTTACCTTAGGTGGATTCCTACGGGAAAAGTTTTTAAAACAGTTGGTCTTAGATGGATTCCCACAGGAAAGATTTTTGATAGTTGCACAAAAACAAATAATAGTGAAAAGCATCAAGATAAGGAAGTAGAAACCACTATAACCATTGATAGTGAACGCCCTCAATGTGAGGAAACATGTACTTCTAACACTGTTATTTGTGCAAACTCTTCTTCTGTGGATGCAGGTACTTGTGAAAGTAATGAGGGTTCATACACCCAATGTGGTAAAGAAGAACTTTATGCCAACACCGCATATGGAAATCCTTATCTTATGCCACTCTTATCTCCACTTTTACTTATTCAAACTTAACTTTTCTTTCTTTAATTCTTCTTTGTAAATATTTTTTATGAAAAACAAAATACAAAATTTGAAAAACCAACAAAAACCAAATAAAAAATAGAAAATTTCAAAAATTCAAAAACAATATAAAATCCAAAAATCCAAAAATATTCTTCTCACGACATGTCTCTCGTATAATCGATATTATGTACGTTTCTAGAAATGTCAGTCAAAAATGACACGGATATGTACATATGCTTGAGCGGGAGTTCACTAAATGTTTTCTAAAACATGTCGTTTCTCAAATTTTCTCAAATATGGCTTTCGTATACTCCAATACGAAACCCGAACTTCAATGATGACTTTTGATCATTTCAGATCAAGACTCGAACATTCAAAAACGAAATTCTTTTCAAAAAGTTCGAGTATAAACAAACGAAAAGACTTCATGAAAAAACTCGTTTCACAAAAGGAAAACTCCCTCCAAATCCTTAAACAAGTTTGAATGGATTTTGGCCAACAAAAGAATATTTCGAACAAATCCTTTTATTAAGGGGGAGTATAAAAAGAAAAAGAAAATGTTCCAAGTTCATGCTTAAACAAAATTCGTCTATCTCTCCAAAAGCTTTTGCTATTAATCAGTTGATATCAAAAATATCACGATATGCTATTTTTGAGGGGGAGAAGACGTGACTAAATGTGATCAAAATTGTTTAATGTTTGTGGAAGAATCTCGAAAGAGCTCGACTCAGAAATTACTTTTGAGATGACTTAAATATCAGTGCTCGACTCAGTTATAACCCTCGAATTGACGAAAACTTAAATGTCAGTAATCGAAAAGACTTGTCCTGGACGGGTAATAATTTCAAGCTGGTCTAACCAGTGATGTAAACGTGTCTCGAATAGGACTTGTCTAAGTAGAATGTACCAATTCGAGAAACTTTCTTTGGACTTGACCAGGCCGGGTAATAATTTCAAGCTAGTCTAACTAGTGATGTAAACGTGTCTCGAATCGGTCTTGTTCACTGAAAGTGGATCAATTCAAAAGTGCAAACTCCTCCCGCATGTGCAAATTTCTTATAAAATTGCATAAGCACATGTGAAGGGGGAGTCCTTCAAAAAGAAAACAAAACTCTCAAAGTGTTAGCAAAAATGTTTCTTTATCATAAACACTTTGAGAATATTTTCAAACAAATGGTTTATGGCAACAATAGGACAGTCATGGTGATATAAGGTGACTAAGGTTAGGAAAAACCGTCCTATGATCCGCCAGAGCCGGAGGGATCTACCCAAGGACAATTCCAATAGATAGAATTAGAAGTCCTTAGGTATGATTGAAAAAAGGAGTAAAGAATGAAAGGAGAAAGAAGGGGTTGAAGAATTAAAAAGAAAAGCAAATGAAAGGGTGAAAAAAAAGCCCTCCATATGTTCAACCTTAGGGCAGACACCGGGTTCAACTCATATGCTACTGGTTGTTACTAAGGTGACACCGGTATTGAAGACAAGACGTCATGGACCCAGTGACGCACTGCACTTAAACCTTCTAGCCACTCGGGTATCTCTCAAAAGATACTTGTTTCATTCTCACGGAGAACCTTGCATAATCTATCGACCTCTCACTCCGAGATGTGTTGATATTGAAAAGGAGGCCCTCTGCTCCATGCCTCCGACGACTAAATGTGCACTTATTGAGTCTAGAGCCCCGAGATTCATCAAAAGATCTCTTAGGAACACTTAATATTCTTGCACTGGTGATTCTACACCAATGGATACCAGCTGTAAATTATCGAGTCCTACGCAGATCTTAGCAATCTGCCGAGAACGTTTATGAGAAGATTTACTTATGTATTTCTCAATGATTGAACGGAAATCCTGCAAGGGTCAACATCAAACAGCCCTGACAGCAGGTCACTTCGGTAATTCTTTATGGGTTACGCTTAGTGTTTGCGGTGATTCATAACGGTCTACAGTTGTAGGGTGATCTCCAGCAACTCACCTAATCGTGGGTGTACTTCGGTATGTCCGTATAAGCTCTTTCGGGAGTACCGATTAGGAACGGCCATGGTAAGGATTAGAAGGAGTCTTCACACTATGCTGTTGACAATCTCTAATTCCGAACCTGTAAGTACCGGTTGTTTATGACTAACGATCTTTATGCAGCTACAACCACCATCGTGACACAAAGTTTCCACATGCTCATACATACATCTCAAAGTCAAAGGAAAGTTCTCACAAAGATCAAAGCATAGCAATAGTCAAAGAAAGATTCTACCCCAAAAAGAAGAATCTACAAAGTAAAGTGACAAAGATCAAAGTGAAAGAACGGGAACAACAAATGTATGTATGACAAAGACTAAAGACGTATGAGCATGTTGGAAAGGCGCATAACCATCAAAGAAGTGACGAAAGGCTAATCATAGACAAAGAAGTGACGAAAGGCAGATTACATCATTTGATCACATCAACAACAATGAACGAAGAACGATGAACAAATAACTATGACTAATGATTCTTAAAGACGTCCAAGCAATGTATGTTAAAGTTAAAGACAAAGAAGATGACGTCGCGCAACCTTCAATGACCAACACTTAGGGGGAGATTGTTAGCAATGTATTTTTATTATAAAAAGTGTCGGTCATTAATATGTTGTAATAGGTCGCGTTAGATAGTTATTTCAAGTTATTTGTTCATGTATTCAAGTTATTAGAAAGTCTAAGGGCCAAATATGTATAAGCTCAAAGTATGTGATGCCCTAGACTCCTAGCACTATATATACTCATGTATACCTCATGTTTGAGGTTGGTTGATTCATTTATGTTATTTACATGTTCTTATTTCACACATAGATGAGCCTCCCACTCTCTCTCTTTAATCTCTTTCTCTCTCTAAGATTCTAGCAAGATTAGTAGTGTTTAAGGTTGTTCTACCGTCCTACAAATATACAATCTAATTATGCTTCCAAAACATTAAGCTTCCAAAAAATTTGATCAAGATGGTGTGTACACGTCAAACGTTGTGTATCGATAAGTTCTTCGGGTAGAGTAAACTATAAATGTGTGTAGGATTTTCAATATGGTGTATATGCATATATTGTAAAAGACTTTATCATATGAATTTGTAGTCTCATCAATAAATGTATGTTATTTAATTATTGCACTTTATAAAATATCGTTAAGCATTTTATATACTGATTATTCATCCGTGATGGACATGCAGACACGCCACTAGATATTTGGTATCGTTAATATTTATTTTAGGGTACCCGCCGCTGCAACGCGCGGGTACCCTACTAGTTTTTAACTAGTATAAAACATTCACTTCCATCATCTAACAGCCTATTTTTTCTAATTAAAATCTACTCTCACCCTTCTTTTTCTAAAATAATACGGAGTATATCTCTAAACCTGTTAATCGTTAGACGAAACAGATTGCATGATCATGAAAAGCATTTAATTATCTTTTTATAAAAAGTTACTTTCATATACTCACGACAAAAGTTTTTTTTTTTTTCTTTTTTTCTTTTTTTTTTTTCACTTTACAGTTTTTTTTTTAAAAAAAAATAGAATTTTTTTTTCTTTCGTGTGTATATTTAGTGACATTTTTTTTTAATGTTTTCGTGATTTTAGTGACACTTATGACATTTTTTATTTTTAAAAAGCCTGATAACGCTATTAGTGATATTCTAATTACTACTTAACGACAGTTTGACTACAGTTTTTGTCTGATTTTCGCTCCAAACATTGCAAATTTTTACTGAAAATCGCAAATTGATAAAAACGAACCGAAAGTTACAAGAAAGTTAGCATTTTGTGAAACTTTGACTTTTTTTAGTTATTCTGCCATAAAAATTCAAAATATTTTTATGTCTCTGATTTCCTATAAATTTAATACAAAACTAAAAAAAATCAACAAACACACTTAAACAATAAAATCTTCGTCTAATTTCAATCTTCTATTCTCTTAGTCGGGATAATTTCATATATATTCGACTTATAAATCATAATTTAATATTTATCCAGATATGTTTTAAAAACATTATAGTTATGCATTAAAATCTTATATTTTGAAGAAATATAACCCCATTTATATAAAATTATTCATTTCCCTTTTTTCTTTTATTCATTTCCGTTTTTGTTTTTAAACATGCTAAAAACCAAAAAGTTGACAAAATATGTGGCGAACAAAAAAATAGTAAGATACCAAATCCCAACTCTACCCTTGGCCGTCAAAAAGACCACTTCAACAAATTCCTCGGTCAGCTTTAAGTCAATCATACACCCTGCCCGAATCCAATCCCACCTCTTATTCCCCTGCCCGTAAATCTCGGTCACCCTGTCCTTACGATCTCCTAAACAGTTGCATAATATCTCCAACTGCAACTACTTTTTTTTTTCAAACCTATACATACAGAATATCTGTATCTATAGGTCTAGTTACATTTTACGCTAACTTTTGAAAATGTGGCGGAGAACAGTGGCGCGATCGGTGGCGCGTGTGCGTCAGACGCGGAAGATGTCGATTGTGGCGGCGGGGAATACGATACCGGGGCCGTGTATTGTGCATAAACGTGGTGCTGATATTCTTCATGATCCTTGGTTTAATAAGGTGTGAGTGAAAACGAGTTTTTTTATTTTGTGAAGTGTGTTAGTTGTCAATGTAAGTATTGTAAGTGACGGAGTGGCCTTGCTGTTACGATCCACTGAGATTCAGCCCGTAGTTATTAGTTATTGAATAAGTGTATGTTTTTTAGTTGAATTAGTTTATGATAAATTTAGTGCTATGAAGTGTGATTAGTTATGAATGTGGTGAAGTTGTTTAAGTGATCCCATAATTTTTCGGTTTTATTAGGTGGTTATAACTGTAATGTAACAGGTGAGATTATGTGTGAAAACGTGTTTTTTGTATTATGTAGTGAATTTATTTATATTTAAGTTTTGTTAAAATGTGTTGCATACTGGTTGAAGGTTTTGAAGATAGTTATTTGATGTGTGAAATGTTTTGAAATATATGCTTGTTTGGAGTATTTTGAGCGTGAAATTTTATTTTTGGGAAGATATTGACTTGATGTGATTATAATGTCTTAGTGCGAGACAAATTTGCTGATGAATACGGTGAGATTTATCCGTATTTGTAATGTGAGGAGATTACTTTGTGGTTTGGTTGGTTTACTTGCCTAAACTGTATGAGTCCCTACCAAATTGAAAACCTCGTGACTAAAACAGAGGTACTCTGGTGATTTGATCATACACCGAAAAAAGTTCAGGAGTAGTTTTTCTATATAATCTCACCGGCTTATAGCTTTTATCATCTAAAGCTACATTATAAATATTTTAGTACATTTCGCATATAATCTCACCATGTTGCAATGGATGCATCCTTCAGTATTAAGTGTTAAGAAAGTAAAGGACAGATATATGTAAGGAATGTTATAATCGTAAGTGGTCAAACATAATACGAGTAATTATTTATCTGTCGTTATGTTTTACTCATGATTTTTCCATGAACAGGATACTGGATTTCCTCAGACAGAAAGAGATCGACTTGGACTTCGTGGCCTCCTCCCAC
Organism: Artemisia annua; assembly: GCA_014162995.1. Taxonomy (NCBI): domain Eukaryota; kingdom Viridiplantae; phylum Streptophyta; class Magnoliopsida; order Asterales; family Asteraceae; genus Artemisia; species Artemisia annua. Next base: position 186,464 of record LBNU01003033.1, read on the forward strand.
CTCGTGTCATATCATTTGAGCAGCAATATGATCGTTTTAGTGAGTTCTAATCTTTGTACACTTCTGTTAGTCTGCTACCAAATATGATCGTTTTAATAGATAATTTTTATCATGGAGTAAGTTATGTAGTTTTTATCTTCCTATCCCACTTAGAAACGGCAATCATGAATTGGGTTTCATGTTGCATTTCCAGATAATATATTGCATACAATGGTGAAACCATAGTTGTAAAGTATATTTTTTTATAGAATTTTAAAGGTTTGTTGTCAGGATGTCATTCACAATATTAGTAACATTTGACATAAATACACTGACTTAATATTTATTCTACACATTTACTGTATCAGCATTGATTCGTCAAAAAAAAAATAAAAATTAGTGGTATGTTTTATGAAAAAATAATGAAAACAAAATTAGTTTGTTGTCACCTGTTGTTATGACCATGGTATCAAATCTTCTCAATATTATCAGTTACGAGAATTTTACGAAGATATACACTCAATCTTCTTCATTTGTGTTATCAGTGGAATCATTTCACTCCCTGGAACACAATACAGAAGGTCAACCTCAGGAAGTTGTCTCATTGGCAAAATGGAGGATTTTAAATAGACTACATGATAGGAATGAGACTTTATATTACCGAGTAAGTATTCTGCTAGATACCTTACTTATGAACCCATAAAACATCATAATAATGTATAGTCTTAACCCGTTTCTTTTAGGTACTTATCGATAACATTAAAGATTTTGCTCCTATAATATACACACCAACCGTGGGTTTGGTTTGTCAAAACTACTCAGGATTGTTTAGACGTCCGCGTGGAATGTACTTTAGTGCAAAAGATAAGGGCGAGATGATGTCTATGATCTATAACTGGCCAGCTAAGCAGGTTTAGATTTTATCCCTGTTTCTAAACAGGTTTATGCTTGATTCCTGTTTCTTTAATATTGTGGATGCTAAACGGTCATATAACATCACACCTCCAAGGTAAGATATAAACAACTTATTCTGATTTGCAGGTAGACATGGTTGTACTTACAGATGGCAGCCGTATTTTGGGTCTAGGCGATCTTGGAGTTCAGGGAATGGCTATACCTATTGGGAAACTTGATATGTATGTTGCTGCTGCTGGTATTAATCCTCAAAGGGTATGCACTTTCAATATTGTATTTTTACCTATCTGTTGCACAATCTCTTGTTCTGCGTGTAAAGAAACTGCAATATGTTTACTGTTTGGCTACATTGCAGGTCCTTCCTATTATGCTTGATGTTGGAACTAACAACCAGGCGCTTCTAGACAATCGTCTTTGTAAGTAAATCGGCAGTCTTTTATTGGTTGAAAATCATTATGTTTTGAGGAAAAAAAGCATAATATTTGGGCATCTTTACTGAATGTATGAAGTCTTGAGTCTTGACTTATATAATGATTTATATATAACCTATATTTTACTATTGACAGATATAGGACTACGACAACCTAGGTTGGAAGGAGAAGAATATATATCAGTAGTGGATGAATTAATGGAAGCTATTCATGCACGTTGGCCAAAAGCAGTTGTTCAGGTTCAGTTATTTCCAAGTGTTTGGTGGCTTATGTAATATTAAATTCATGTGAACGCCTTTGTCAGTTAGTGATTGTGCGTTTTGTATTAGTTTGAAGACTTCCAATTCAAATGGGCTTTTGAAACTCTTGAAAGATACCGTAAGAAGATCTGCATGTTCAATGATGACATACAGGTTAGTATCTGGGATTATCAAAAGAATTGATAATACACCAGCATCCGCGCATATTCATGCCTATGTTATTCTTTGCAGGGAACTGCTGGTGTTGCATTGGCTGGATTACTTGGAACTGTTAGAGCACAAGGTCTTTCATTATCAGAGTTCGCAAACCAAAAAATAGTCGTTGTTGGAGCTGGAAGGTAGTGCAGAACTCTAATTTTTCTGAATACTAGGATGAACCTCTCCCTATTACTTGTTATGGGCACCCTAGACAAAACTTACTTGCTATACCCCTTTCAGTGCAGGGCTTGGTGTTCTTAACATGGCTTATCAGGCGGTTGCGAGAATGACAGGAAAAGAAGCAAAACCTCAGTTTTTTCTACTTGATAAAGATGTACGGTTTTTTCGTTCTGTTTTTTATGTTCCGTAAGTTAATCACTAGTTTTAAAGGGCTATTGATAACAGAGTATGTTAAATCCAGATCAAAAATCACAAAAGTAAATTATATAGGATTGATACTCATATGAGTCTGTGGATGCAGGGTCTGATCACAAAGGAGAGAGTTGGTGTTCAGTCAGCAGCTGCACCCTTTGCCAAAGATATTGAAGATGTTAAAAGCATAGGACTTAAGGATGGATCCACTCTCCTTGAAGTGGTACATCTCTTTTTATGATATTCAGGCATACTGAAAATCAAGAAAGAGTGGTCTTGTTCTTCGAATAAGATGTTCTTAATTAAAAATATTTTTGCTATATAATGCAAATGAGGATGCCAATATTGCTGTTTTACAGGTAACAAAGGTTAAACCTCATGTTCTTCTTGGTTTGTCTGGAGTCGGAGGTATTTTCGATGAGCATGTACGTACTCCTTTTACTGTGGATTATCCGAAGTTTATTATTGTGTGTGAACAGAAAATCTAACTCTTGGTTTCAAGGACGGAACCAGGACTATAAATGATCGGGTGCCCAAATTTTTTTGAATCGTAATGTAATAGGAAAAAATGAACTAAAACGTATGATTTTATTTAAACAATAAAGAAACTAACATGTTATCTCATAATTAGTGCCCTTACGATAATCTGTAGCTAAACTTTGCATCTATTCCTAGACTAACTATATAAGAAGAGAAACCCAATATTTTTTGGGGCCTTGGTTTCCCTCCTATATTCGGTTCTTCTGAATATCTCACAACGAATCTGTTTTTTCTATCAATGATAAAGATCAGATCAGGAACTCATGAATCCATGAAATATTACAGAACTTCTAAATCTACTTTGTTGCATTCATTCATCAGTCATATCTTTTGATTGTTGTTTATGCAGGTGCTTAAAGCCATGCGTAACTCTGATTCTCCTAAACCTGCTATTTTTGCCATGTCAAATCCCACATTGAATGGTTCGTATATTTGAATCCCTTTGATACATGCTTTAAGGAAGCCAAAAATTTATGTTAATTATTTATTACTCATGAAACAGCTGAATGCACTGCTGCTGATGCTTTCAAGTATGCTGGTGAAAATATAGTTTTTGGAAGTGGGAGCCCTTTTGAGCATGTTGATCTTGGTACTATTTATTTACATTGCATTTTTTTGTCTATATGGTTGATTATCAGTGAATTCCTTTTTATTTTCTTTTTATCAACTAGACCAGCGTAAAATGGCTGCGCTATTTTTGCATGTTTGCTTCTTACTTTACTCTATAACACGTGGCAGGAAATGGGAAAGTAGGTCATGTGAATCAAGCAAATAACATGTACCTCTTCCCAGGGTGAGTTCTTGTTTAACGATGGTGTTACATATATTTCTCGTGTTTGCTGTTAGTTTCTTATATTAGCTTGATATCTTTTACTTATGGTAGGATCGGGTTGGGATCCCTGCTCTCTGGTGCTCATATTATATCGGATGGAATGTTGCAAGCGGCTTCTGAATGGTATGGGTCATGAATTGAGTTTTATATCAATGTGCTAAACATGAGCAGTTTCATGGTCCTGGTAGGCTTGTCTTACGACATCAGTTAGTTATTAGATTGAAATTAATTAGAATAGGCCATTTATTGGTTGTCAAACGTATATCAACGCACAAAAGGATGTCATCCCTATCTTAAACTAAAAGAACTGACACCATTAGTGCACCTAGTTTACCAGACTTTGCGAGTATTAGAATGTAAGTGTTTGTGCAGTCTTCCCCTAAAATTTTGTGGGTGTTGGAGTAAGTAGGTTGATCAATATAGTGTATTTTCTACTCTTCATTCTCAGTCATTTCCTTGTAATTCTAACGTTTATTTGCTTAACATAATTATGAATTTTCAGTTGTAACTTTGCATTTTGGTCCTTCAGTTCCATGTTTATGCTATGCAACTATTTATAATGCAAGTAACATGATCTGTAACTGCTGGAATTATTTCCAAATACATCTTTTCATGTGTTGCTGGAAATTAGATTGCATGCATGCTAAATTGCAGTTCAAGGCCAGCTAATATAATTCTCAATTTGTACAGTCTTGCTTCCTATATGACAGACGAAGAAATTCAAATGGGCAGATTGTATCCCTCAATCGATAGGTATCACTCTTATCTATGTGGAGACACTTACTGTTTACCTTTTGGCTTGCAAGTTTCTAAATATGAAACGATGGTTTCTGTATCTCACTGTTAGATACCAAATGGTAGTTAAAAAATAAATTGATTATAGTGATATGAGTAGACAAGATTCCTATCTATTTGTCGTGATTAAATGTTACAGTATTATAGATAAATAACAAATACTCAAAACAACTTTACTAAAACCGAGTCAAGTCAAATGTTGCAACCCTAGTAAAGAGAAACCAGTTAGCTCTACTCTACTGTCAAATGTGTCCACTCTTGCTCGATACTTAAGACTGTTGATTTATATTTGCAGTATTCGACATATTACTGCTGAAGTAGGAGCGGCCGTGGTTCGGGCAGCTGTTGCTGAGGACTTGGCGGAAGGACACGGTGAGGTCGGGCCCAGAGAGCTCGCACACATGTCAAAGGTATGATTGCAACATCTATACTTGGGTGAATTATAATTTGATCTTCACGAGAATTGATAAGAAAATATAACTAGCGAAATTAGAAGCATGTTGCTATTTGATGCAATTTGCGCTTTATAATGCTAACCACTGATTGGTATTTTGGTCCTGGATGCAGGAAGAGATTGTTGAATATGTGACGTCGAACATGTGGTATCCTATCTACAGTCCCCTTGTTCATGAGAAATAAGGCGCATTGAGTGAGATTATTCTTCTGCAGATGGTATTATATTATATCTCCTGCAGCATATTGTATTAAACATAATCATATAAACTATATTACTAAAATTATAATATATCTTCTCATATAACATGTTTTAGAGGATCATAAGCATTCAGATTATTCACTCTAGTAATTTTTGACTAGTTTCTTTGTGAGCTATCTTTTTATTTTACCCATGTAACGTGTAGCAAGATGCCAAGAAGGTACAACTTTAATATATCTATTTTAGGTAAATGGGTGAAAGTGCGCAGCCAAGATGTTCATATATTATATCTTAGCAACAAACTTTTTTCAGAGTTTTGTGTTGGGACTTGGGACGTGAACTATAGAAAATATCATTAAATGCAACTTACTTTCATAAAGTGTTTCAATATGTACATTTTGATGTGTTGTCACGTTAAAAATAGTGACACGTGTCAGTTTTTCAGGTATGATAACACATCAAAATGGGCATATTTTAACACTTAATGATACATTATCAATAAAATGTGTAGTAGTTCAAACAAGTTAGATGATTGTAGTGTTTTTAATAAACTTTGGGCAATATTTTACCATTCAGTCTCTTTGACTCCCTTTAGTTTTACCCATGGTTTGATGAAGATGAAGTTAATTTATATCAAGCCAACTTTAAATCCCAAGTCAAAATTCTCACATCTCGTTGTTGCTTTTCTATGGACATACCATATGTACAGGAAAAAAAAATAAGAAATAAAAAAAATGAAGACCACCATACATGAGCTTGTTATAACAATTTAATTGGTATAGAGTGCTACATCAAGAAGATTTAATAAGACACAATCGATGTTTATCACATCACCTCATCTTTGTTAAAACTGACTCGTGATTCATGTGCACAAGAGCTAGGGTGGTACATATAATCAAAATACCGGATTTTAAACATAACTAGTGCTCATTTACGATTTTCTTAACAAAAATGTGAGAGATAGGATTGAGATCGTCATATTGCTACCTGGGAATAGAAAAACTGCTTTCAGAAAGATCTCGACAGTGTGTAAACACAATTGTTTATGTAAATGAAAAACTGTACACCATCAATAGTTAATTAAAAAAGACCTTTATGGAGTTGAGGCTGAAAAATCTCCCCGTTATCTTTGTTGCATGAAAACCGGACTACCTGTCCAAATATATCTCAATGTTATTAGGACCTCCAACCACGTTTGCAACACTTTATGTTATGTTATATAAATGCAACTTCCAACTTTGTGAAAATAAATGTGGAGAAATCATTTGAGTTGTAAATTTCCATTTTCTTTGACATTGATTGTTCGATTCTGCGGTTCTGCCTGACTTTGTTCGATTCCCTTCTTGATTTTTTCGATCAGAAAACATAGAAAGGACTAAAATGGGGTTTGGCGGAACCATCGACAAATGCAATGCTTGCGATAAAACTGTTCATTTTAATGATCTTATGACATTCGATAATGTCATTTATCATAAAAATTGCTTCAAGTGCACCCATTGCAAAGGCACTCTTGTGGTTAGTTTCTCATTTTTGTTTTTTAGTTTGTTTGTGTAGATTTTAATAGTTGTCATCTAGACATATTTTGAAAGAGGGTTTGTCTAACACACTTAAAGGACACCGGGTCCCATTAAAAAGGACACATGGATCAACAGAAAAGTACATACAATTGTATTTTTCTGTGAATTCGTGTGTCCCCGTGTCCTTTTAGTGTGCTTAACTTGTGCCTTAGGGGCACAAGTTAGAAAAATCCTTTGAAAGATAACAATGTATTTTAATGCCATTGTCATATAGATTTGCATGTTTCTAACCATTAACGAGGTTATTGAAAGTTTTCTCTTGTATGTAATTTGAAGCAATAAGTACCAAATTATTCATCATAATAATTTTGGATAACCGAGTATATATGCAAAAACAAAATTTTTTTACATTTTTTTCATTATAATATTTTGGGATACTCATTTTTAAATGTATGAAACTACCAACTTTATATTTTTTTATGTGTATCCAAAACTTTTATTTTTCTATTTTACATACAAACTTTTAACTTTATTTATTGCGTGTATTGTTAGAGATATATTATGATTATTAATAACGGATTAATGTGATTAAATTGTGTCACATCATAATATATCCCTAATGATACGCACGTTGCATGTTCATAAAAGAATATAGTGACTTAAACAAATTTAGAGATTTATCCCTAATAATTATTATACTGTATATTTTATTTATTTCTTTTTGTAAATAATTTTTATAGATGAGCAACTACTCCTCCATGGATGGAGTCCTATATTGCATGCCTCATTTCGAACAACTTTATAAAGAAACTGGAAATTTCAGCAAGAATTTTACATGTAAGACAATTTCATTTTTTTTTTTTTTTTTTTTTTTTTTTTTTTTTTTCAGTGCTAAACATTTTTGTTCTGTTTACTCTTGCAGCAAAACCTAGGGATAATTCAACGGTACGCTTGTTTTTAAGATTATTGATGCATATGTCCTATTCATAAGACATCTTTTTCAGAATTGATAACATGTTCTAACGGTTAATTCCTTGTTATTACTGATATACGTATATCAGACACAGCCTCCGAACAAGTTCTCATATTTCTTTTCGGGCACCCAAGACAAATGCCAAGCTTGTGACAAAACTGTTTATCTTGTTGAAAAGGTTTGTGCTTTGCTTATTTTACATTAACTTAAATTTTATTCCCATATATATACCGATGTATTTGGTACATTTTAAAGTGTTGACGCATCAGCAATAAGTAGGATATCGATTATGATATGAAAAAAAAATATGAAACTTCATAAAAGCTACATTGCTATTGTACATATACTAAGAAATGTGTTGTTTGGGACTAATGAGTGATTTTTTATCCAGATGACGATGGAAGGCGAGCCATACCACATAAGATGTTTCAAGTGTGCTCATGGAGGTTGTCCTCTAACACAATCATCATATGCGGCCCTCAATGGTGTGCTTTATTGCAGACACCATTTTGCTCAACTCTTTTTGGAGAAAGGCACGTTATCTCATGTTCTTGAGGCTGCAAACCGTAAGAAAACCATTGTTAAAGAAGTTGATAAGCTACCTGAGCAAGAAACTGTAGATGAAAGTGAACCGGAAACTATAGAAGAAGCAACGACACAAGAAGCTGACCAATCAGAAGAAGAACAAGAAGCCGACCAATCTGAAGAAGAACAAGAAGCCGATAAAATTGTTATATAGTCTTGGGTTATTTTTTAATGTTACCGAAAAAAGTTGTCATTTATAAGATTGTTGTACGTTATCGTCCTGCATCATACATTTTTTAAAGGCAATTATTTATATTAATTAAGATTAGCACGATGTTACAGATTACAATGACACTAACAATGACTCCTAATTGACCAACCATGAAGTTACAATTATGAAATTCCAACAATCAAAAGACAAAATGCACCATCCAAACCAAACAAAACGCTTACCACTTAAGGGAATCACCCAGTAAAAAATACGGATCGAAACGGGTAGAACCACGACCATGACCCTGACACCTGAAACGAGACCCACAGGAACCACAAATTAAACCAAGATGTTCCGAACTTCTGACCACACAACTTGACACAAGATGTTCCTAGTGGTACCAAAGATCACAAGAACACTACAATTTGACACAAACCACGAACCTTTCCTACCCATAACCCATGATCCTTACGACCCTTAGTCCTACATCAATACAATATGTTTCTATATAAGGCTAAGAATAATGCAATTTAGTAAAGACCTTGCGAAAACTCATGTCTGCCAAATTTATGCGGCCTGTGATGTGTTCTATGCCATTATCACTAAGCACGATGGACTGTTAAAAATTGGCTAAAGAATCAAGAAATAAGCAACAAGTTGCTATACAAATTATCAATGAAAGCTTGAATTCAAAATGTAAATGTTTCTAGCTAGTCCTCTATGCAGCAGCAGCGACAAAGAACATGTAAAAAAGCTTCAGCAAGTGCATATGACAATAACAGCAACTCAAACAGCCAGTAAACAGTATTACTCTTCATATTCATCATCAATCCAGTCTCCGTAGATGCCTTTCACCTTTCTCTTTGCTAAATTTAATAACTCGCTTCCTATGTGTACAGGAGCAGCTGCAGCTGAATGAGTAACCAATGGCTCAGTGATGGGAATGTGGACCCCATTGGCTGCAACTGAACCATCACCCTCAATAAGTCCAACCGGTGTGTTTAGCTCTGGAAAATAGATGAACAAACAAGATGGAATAGTAAGTATGCATGGAATTGACAAGTACATTGTGTTAAACAACAATTATAGTTAGGTTCATTAGGAATAGCTGTGCTAAAACCCCTAATGAATCTGCAAGATTTTAAGCACACGCGTTGTGTGTTCTTACATGTACACAGATTAATAAAAACTAGCATATAAAATGGTACAGGCTCAAATAGATGGACTCGAGTAGAAAGCAAAAATATGATATTTAAATGAATACCCCGGATTTGGATAACATAATTTCCTATCGTATTGATATTACTTCTTTAAAGTTTCTAGTTTTTCATTATGTCCCATAATACAACTAAACATATAAATACACTATAATAAAAGCCAAAAGCAAAATGGATGTGTACCTGCAAGCCCATGAGCATAGTTACACTTATCTCCAAACACGCAGTGCCCAGTCGTTTCCCACTTGCTGCATATTCTAGTTTTCCAATAATTGTTCTTCACGGAAGTTTCTAAAACATCTGGATGACTACTAACTTGGACAGTCGTGGCTTTCGTTTGACTTTGACCATGGTCAAACACAGTCTTGATATCGATCACAGAACTCTCTCTTATTTGTCCCGAGTCCATAACTGCGCCAGTGTTGAGCTGAGTAGCATCATGAGAATAGCCACAATTGTCTCCATACGGGCATTCTTCCCCACGAAAAAACTTCCAACAAATTCCCCTTTGAGGAGTCCTCTTATGATCTTCATTCCAATTCCCACTTCCATTCCTTCCACCTCCTTTATTATTATTAGCATTTTCTTGCCAATTTAGTACTGGTTCACGTAGGTCATTATGGCCGTGAGCGTAATTACAACAATCNTTGTCCCGAGTCCATAACTGCGCCAGTGTTGAGCTGAGTAGCATCATGAGAATAGCCACAATTGTCTCCATACGGGCATTCTTCCCCACGAAAAAACTTCCAACAAATTCCCCTTTGAGGAGTCCTCTTATGATCTTCATTCCAATTCCCACTTCCATTCCTTCCACCTCCTTTATTATTATTAGCATTTTCTTGCCAATTTAGTACTGGTTCACGTAGGTCATTATGGCCGTGAGCGTAATTACAACAATCAGCGGCCTTAGGACATCTCCCCTCAACAAACTGTTGACACATTCTTGTCTTGTAGAATATATGGGTGGCTCCTCTACTCATACTCGTTGACATTTGAGTGATTGAGTTGTTTCGCTTATATGAGTTGTCAAATTGAGAGTTCGAACCATTTTGACGAGGGATGAATTCAGCTCCTCCGTTATTATTACCGTTGAAAGGGTGTTGAATCATTGTAACAGGTTTTGTCAAGGCTTTCAATACAACTGTTACTAAAGTAATCAAGAAAGGAAGTTAGAATGCAATCAAGAATAAAACACCATTTTTTTTACGGTTAAAAACTAGCAAAAGTATATTTCTCAATATCAGATCATATGGTTTTTGGGTCTAACTTTTTTTCTTTTCTTTTTTGGGAATGTAATCATAATCATTACAAGTATAACATGCAGATAATAAAAAAAAATTGATTAAGTAACAACAGCACATCGACAAAAAAAACTAATCAAGAAACCTGTAACAAACTAACATCACAAAAAAGCATAGACATTGTTATATAAACAATAAAATTTTCGAGTAGGCGATTTACTTATGGCAAACATTTTTTTTAGGTGTACTCAATTTTTGCAAATCTATCAAACTCGCCTTAATTCCCAGGATAAGTTTTCATGTCCCGTTTGTCACATTTCGTTAATTGATAGATTCTAACTAGTCGTCATCAGTTTAACTAGTCTGTATCTACTATGTACTCCGTACTTAATTAATACAACACATGTTAACCAATCTAACTTGTTATGCATGCAAATTTTTAACAAGAAAACAATGACTAGTAGTTTGAAAAAGAAAAATCAAATTGAAAGAATTAGAACCACGTTGAAAAAGATTATCGATTAAAAAATAGAATGCTTACCTTGAACCGTGAAAAACGAAAAACGAACAACGAACTCCTTCAAGTTTGTGCTACTGCCGCTCTCCGATAGTCTCTTAATATCGCCCTAGAGGTTTTATGGTTTTCTTTTGATCGTACGTTACAAAAATAGCTATTATATAGCCGACTTTATTCCATTCCATATCAATGCATTTATAATAATGCCCCCTTTACTTTATTTACTTGACCCTATTGACTCCTTATGATACAATTAAATCCATTCACGCAACTTGTTCATACATAATTTACTCACCCGGTCCTAAATTATACTAGTATGATGCAATTATGTATGCAATCGAGATAACCGTTTCTATGATGCAATAATTACCCTGTTATACATTAGGCGTGCACACGACGCCGTTTTGGATGGGAAAAACATAAAACGACGTCGTTTTGTTGCATGGCATGCCGTTTTGTGGTTTTGGTCATGTCGTTTAGTGAATGGGCTAAATTATTTGGTTTTTTAGGTTCAGTGTTACTTTTTTTTTTTTTTTTTTTTTTTTTTTTTAAAATTTTTTTTTTTTTTTTTTTTTTTTTTTTTTNTTGTGACCTAAAAATCTTTGAATCCGTGTTACTTGACACTCAATTTTCAGGTAAGTATTTTATTGCTATGATGTATTATAAGTCCGCTTCAGCTAATTTACGGAACGACGTTTTGCCTTTTGCATTGTTTGCTTACCATTGAAATACTGCCTATTGTTTTATGATTTTTCAAGAAGGTAATAATGTTTAGCTGTTTGAGGAACATTGACGTTGCTTCGAATTTATGGGATTGTTGATGCATGGCTATTTAATGTATGTATATGTATATTGATGCTCTATTTTTGGTATTTGTGTATTTGTAAAAATAGATTTTATCCTTCCAGGTTAGATGCTTGCATTGTCGAAATACTAGGATTGCTTTGTTGGGTAGCTACAAAATTGACTGAAAAAAATATTGTTTGTGGCTGGCTTATGAACAATACTTTTTTTTTTTGCCAAATGTATATATAGTAGTATAATACTATAATATGGTGAATAGACGCGTGCAAACTAATTGTGAATGAATGTGGTTTGTTGATGGGTGGGTAAAAGTCAATTAAATGCTATATGGTGAATGAAACGGGTAGAACCACGACCATGACCCTGACACCTGAAACGAGACCCACAGGAACCACAAATTAAACCAAGATGTTCCGACCACACAATCATACCGAGTGGTGCAGGCGTGACGAGTTGTAGGAGCGGTTGATGTAGAATTTACTAAAGATCACAAGACCACCACAGTTTGACACAAACCACGAACCTTTCCTACCCATGACCCATGATCCTTACGACCCTTAGTCCTACATGGCTACATCATTCATTATTTTGAGATGGATCATGTAAAATTATATAAATGAAATCAAGTATTTTGATATATGTCTTTGCATTTTACTAACACCTTCCGAAGCTCAAGTCATCAATACAATATTTTTCTATATAAGGCTAAGAATAACGCAATTTAGTAAGGACCTTGCGAAAACTCATGTGTGCCCAATTTGTGCGGCCTGTAATGCATTCTACGCCATTATCATTAAGCACGATGGACTGTTAAGATTGGTTAAAGAATCAAGACATAAGAAACAAGTTGCTATACAAGTTATCAGTGAAAGCTTGACTTCAAAATGTAAATGTTTCTAGCTAGTCTTCTATGCAGCAGCAGCGGCAAAACATGTAAAAAAGCTTCTGCAAGTGCATGTGACAATAACAACTTAAACGGCCAGTAAATAGTATCACTCTTCATATTCATCATCAATCCAGTCTCCGTAGATGCCTTTCACCTTTCTCTTTGCTAAATTCAATAACTCGCTTCCTATGTGTACAGGAGCAGCCGCTGCTAAATGGGTAGCCAATGGCTCAGTGATGGGAATGTGGACCCCATTGGCTGCAACCAAACCATCACCCTCAACAAGTCCAACCGGTGTGTTTAGCTCTGAAAGCAGATGAATACAAAAGATTGATCAGTGAATATGCATGAAATTGACAAGTACATTATATTTCAATTCAGGCTCATTCGTAATAGCTTGTGCTAAAACTCCTGATGAACCCGTGACTAATAAAAACCAACTCATAAAAAATGATGTTTAAATGAGTAACCCGGATTTGGAAAACATAATTTCCTATCTTATTCATGTTACTCCTTTAAAATGTCTAGTCTTTCATTATGTCCCTTCAAAACTGAACATATAAATACGCTATGACTAAAACAAAACGCAAAATGGATGTATACCTGCAAGCCCATGAGCATAGTTACACTTATCCGCAAACACACAATGCCCAGTCGTTTCCCACTTGCTACATATTCTAGTTTTAAAGTAATTATTCTTCAGAGTAGTTCGTAAAACATCTGCCTGCGTACTCATAGTACTAACTTGGGCAGCTTTGGCTTGAGTTTGACTTTGACCATGGTCAAACACCGTGTTGATATTGATCACAGAACTCTCTCTTGTTTGTCCCGAGTCCATAACTGCCCCAGCGTTGAGCTGAGTAGTGTCATGAGAATAGCTACAATTTTCTCCATACGGGCATTCTTCCCCACGATAAAACTTCCAACAAATTCCCCTTTGAGGAGTCCTCTTATGATCCTCGTTCCAACTACCACTTCCATTCCTTCCTCCTCCTTGATTATTATTAGCATTTTCTTGCCAATTTAGTACTGGTTCACGTAGGTCATTATGGCCATGAGCGTAATTACAACAATCAGCGGCCTTAGGACATCTCCCCTCAACAAACTGTTGACACATTCTTGTCTTGTAGTATATATGGGTGGCTCCTCTACTCGTAGGGATACATGAGCGGTTGGACCTTTGACCAGCAGAAGTCATACTCGTTGACATTTGAGTGATTGAGTTGTTTCGCTTATATGAGTTGTCAAATTGGGAGTTTGAACCATTTAGACGAGGGATGAATTCAGCTCCTCCGTTATTATTACTATTGAAAGGGTGTTGAATCATTGTAACAAGTTTTGTCAACTAAAAAATAATTAAGAAAGGAAGTTAGAACGTAATCAAGAATAAAACTCGCAATTTTTTTACTGTTAAAAACTACTCCGTAGCAAAAATATATTTCTCAAGTTCAGATCATATGGTTTTTGGGTTAACTTTTTTCTCTTTCTTTTCTGGGATTTAGTCACAATACAAGTATAACATGCAGATAATAAAAACATTGATCAAGTAACAAAAGCAAATCGACAAAAAAGATTATCAAGAAACTAGAAAAAAGTAACATTACAAAAAAGCGTAGACATTGTTATAAACAGCGAAGTTAATCAGATACTATGTAACTTTCGCAATTTGATAAATAACACCTACAAAACTTTTCGATAATCACTACTAATTTTCATGGCGAAAATCTCAACAACCATAATAGTCTAACTAAAATCCAGAATCACCCGGTATTACTAAACCCGACAATGTAAATAGAAAATATTAAGGTCTCCCTAGTGGTATTCTCAAACATAGTTTTATTCATTTCCTATCTACTAGGCATAAGGGGCGAAGCCATAAAGTTTTGTTCGAGAAGGCACACTTTGATAAATTTTAAAAACTACACTACAAATTGGTTCTTAGGGAGGCAAATAATAATAATAATAATAATAATAATAATAATAATAATAATAATAATAATAATAATAATAATAATAATAATAATACATTACAACATTTTTCACTAAGGGGGCACGTGCCCCCATGCCCTCTCTGTTTCCGGCCATGCTAGGCATTGTAGCATGGTGACCATATTAGTTTAATGTGACAAGAAAACAACAATAGAAAACGGTTTAAAAGACATGTTACAATAAACAAGATTATAATGTACAACACTGCTTAACCAATCCAGTTTGTTATGGCTGCAAAATTTGAACAAGAAACAATGACTAGTTGAATGAAGAAAAATTAAGGAAAAAATAATTGGAACCATGTTGGCTAAAACATGGTCACCTGCTGATCGACCACACCAACATCAATCGCTACTGCATATACACATTTATGTTAATGCATTTTTCAATAAGTGTAATTTATGATTTCAAAGGTCATTATAATATATCAGCCACAAGGTGATAAAGGTATCTACTAACACATGATCTTAAAACCCTAAACATGTTTCTACTAACATATTATATATAAACTATCATCTAATATCTTAAACCTTATTATACTTAATGAAACACAACTTCAACACCTAAAGGATTAGCGATTCAAAAACAGAATGCTTACCTTGAACCGTGATCAAAAATCGAACAACGAACTCCTTCAAGTTTGTGCTACTGCCGCTCTCCGATGCCGCTCTCCGATGCCACTCAGTATCGCCCTAGGTTTTTTTGGTATTCTTTTGATCGTACGTTACAAAAAATAGCTATTATATAGGTAGTATATATAGCCGACTATTCGAACGGGATTTCGGGAATAGGATACTTGAAAAAGAATAGCGAAACTAGTTTCCATATCAATGCATTTATAATAGAGTAAATTACAAATTTCGTCCCTGTGGTTTGGCCAAACTGCATGTTTGGTCCCCATCATTTTGAAAGTGCAGCGAACGTCCCTATTTTGAACTTTGTCCTGCATATTCAATCCCTAGCCAAAGTTGAATGACTAAAACACCCTTTGTCATCTCCCCTTCAAATAGGGGTGAGCATGGTGCGGTTTGATGTGGTTTTTGACTAAAACTGGACCACAACCGAACTTGTGGTTTCTATAAAAGTAGACACCGAAACCATGCGGTTTTTGCAGTTGCGATTTTTGCCGTTTCAAAATCGGTTTTTGCGGTTTCTAACCGCACCACATTTATCCATCTTGTGATTTTGGGCTTGAACCCAATACTAATATTGGACTTGACGTAAACACACTATTATAACAATATCATTTGAATTACAACTAATAACACAAACATTCCAGTTCCACTATAAGAAATAGTAAGCTAAAATGACTAAAATAAGTAAGAAGATAAGTTACATAGTGATTAAAGGCTCGAACTTGAAGACTAAAAGCAAACAGTTACAAGTTTATAAATACATGTAGGGATACAACTCAAAATTACATGCAATCTTAGTTTGTTATGTAATCAGTACAACCAAAAGTTTGAAAACATAATATTTTATCTGTTGCTTGTTGTCTTCTTGGTCCTTGCATTAGTTCAAATCTTCATTCATTGAAAACACATTACATATTTTTTTTCCGGTTGAAAAGATCTATACAAAAAGGTTACATACAACAGATTAGTAGTAAAAAAATTAAAATAGTATATAGTTAAATATATAAACTCTTACCAAGTTCAATTTTAGCCAAGTTCTCCACGAGGTCTTCAAGTTGTAGACCGTAACCAATCTTGAGTGCCAATTAAAGATTTCGCAGTTTTTGGGGTAAGAGAGCTTCTAAATTTATCAATAACCCTACCACTGGTACTAAATGTAGACTTCGAGGCAACCGTAGAGATTGCCATTGCTAACACATGCCTAGCTACATGAGAAAGTATAGGAAATTTCTCCGAATTTTGTTTCCACCAACCTAAGACATCAAATTTCGTATCCCTTCTTTCTGTACCATTACGTAAATAGATATCAACTTTAGTATTCTTGATCCCTTCTCGTTTTTCCATATACTTTCCAAAGCCACTCTGAATGTCCACTTTCAAGCGACTAGCAACACAAGTAGGAGTAGAAGATGAAACAACCGGTGTGTTTTGATCATTTTCTTTGTCTCCTTTCATTTTGTAATGTTTATACAGCTCGTTTAAAGTATATTTCACACATTTTACAACTCTCCCTTTTTTAGAAAGATTCTCATCATCACTTTCAAACATTTCCTCCTCGCTTTCTTCAGGTTCACCATAAATCAATCCCAAACAATACTTAAGATAATACAACTTGTTTCGCGGATCTAAAACCAATGCAACATGCAACAAAAAGTTCATATTATCCAAATTGTCCCAATATTTGTCGTACTTTTCTTTCATCGACAAGGCCATTTTTCTTCTTTTTTCATTAGTATGTTCACACATTTGTGATACTAGACGAGTACCCGTGCATAGTAACGGGATTTTATAGCGACAAATAGTTTATTCATAAAAAAAAGTTTATAGGTTATGAATGAAAAATAATAAAAGTTTGAAGATTTGGGAATTAAACATAATGTTTTAAAACCCGATTTGACCCGGGTGGTTCAACCGGTTGAACCGTTCTGGTCGAAAAATTGGTCGATTTAAACCGGGTCAACTTGCTAGGTTGGGTCGAAAACGAGTCAAATTAAACCGTGTAGGATAATAATCAAGTCACAAACATGAAAAACAAGTGGTTGTGTTGGCGTATGGATTAGATGAGAAAGAAAGAAAAATGGGAACCTTGGGAGGATGAGAGAAAAACTAGAAAGGTTAGATTAAGTGAATGAAGGTCCAACCCTCTCCACATGTGGAGAGGGGTATTTATACTAAGCTACAAAGAAACATAAAAACGCCCACACCCGGGCTGTGGATCAGGCATACAGTGGGTAAAGACCCGTCCTTCTTCCATGATGTTACTTAGACTAAACTAATATCTAACTAACTAATAAACTAACTAAGAGCTAACTTAAATGCTATTACATCAATTAGGTGACCGAGTCTTCTATAGGAATCTTTGTATTCCTAACAATCTCCCCCTAAGCGAGGTCACCTTGGAAATTAAGCTCTTTGATCTTTAAGCATTCATAAGTCTTTGTAGCTCGTAGGTTCCGATTCTTCACTTTTCTGCACACTTTGTACTTCAAGAAAATGAACTTGTGATTTTGGATTCCTTTGAGATGAGTGATCTTTGAGCTTCTTTGAGATCATCAGCCACAGTAAATCTCCAAGCTCATCCATTGTAGTAACGCCTTCATGTGATGTAGTGACTTAAGGACCATCATGCTCACACCCTACTGGATCAGGAGACTTAACATAAGAGTTGTAGATCAGGAGACTTTTTCATCAGAGTTGCGGAAACGTTGTTGGTAGTCTCTCAACATTTGTTGTAGCAAGTCTC
Source organism: Artemisia annua (assembly GCA_014162995.1). Taxonomy (NCBI): domain Eukaryota; kingdom Viridiplantae; phylum Streptophyta; class Magnoliopsida; order Asterales; family Asteraceae; genus Artemisia; species Artemisia annua. Next base: position 204,699 of record LBNU01003033.1, read on the forward strand.
CCATCGTCATTGATAGTGATGAGGATGTGTGAGCATGAGGTATGGATTGACCCGATTCAGCTGGAAATACGAGCCATCAACGCCATCTTTATATGTGTCCCTGAAATAAAACAATTAGCAATAAAGATATAGAACGAATATGGCTTTGTCATTCGTTCTGCGAGGACAGACTACCCTCCGGTTTTGTGAAAACCGACCTGTGATCAGGTAGAGTCTCTTTTAAAGAAGACTCTCCTTGACAGGAATTTCCAACTTGTAGTAATGAATTTTCCAAAGAATCCACTTCGGAATCTTCATACTTAGCATGTTCTCATACCGGAACGTCTCAAAGCAGACAGCACGATAGAGTGAATCGGTGAATAAATATTCACGGATTGATGAGAAATTGATTTATAGAAATCACTCGCGTGTCATATGATAAACATTTTGAGACACGACGAGAGTTTTAAGCTTTGAATCACATTTCCATCAAAAATACTTTTGTTTGAAATATTGTACACAATCAATGTGCTCGAAAATTAGTTTGTGAGCACACTAAAAGGTTTTTGCAAAAGTATCCGTCAATCCATATCCTGGAACAAGTTTGATTCAATGTTGAATCGCACCATTGTTGCTTTCCAGTTGTCACTTGATCATTGATCCAAGATGGATCTCACATGTCACCTACCAAGAGCTTGAAAGATGTTCGCTCTAGAAGGATTTCCATCTTCATTGTGAATATTTTCATATCACTCGGATGTTCTGGCAATACCACAAGGATAATGCGTAGGACTCTAAATATTTTATCTTATTTTCCACATTATGTGAAACAATAAGCATATTTGGAATGTGTCCTATCGAGATTTATGGATGATCTCATGGCTCTAAACTCAATAGTGCGTTTTGATCCGCTCCTGGAGACTGGGGAGGCGTCTTCTGTTTAGGTATCAACATAGCTCGCAATGAGCGGTCGATACATTGCACAGGGTTCCCCGTGAGAATGAAACAAGCTCTTTTGAGAGAACTTGAGTGGTTAGGAAGTTTAGTACAGTGCGTCACTGGGTCCATGACGTCTAGTCTTCAATACCGGTGTTACCTTAGTAACCACCAGTAGCATATGAGTTGAACCCGGTTTCTGCCCTAAGGTTGAATAAATGGAGGGCTATTTCTTTTCACCCTTTCTCATTTCGTTTCTTTTTAATTCTTCAACCCCTTTAGTGCTTACCGAGACATCATTACTAGAACCTTGTTGGGTTTGTTCCAGTTCTAGCTCTGTCTCAGTCAGCACTCTTCCCTTTCTCACTTTTCTCCTTTTTTCAATCATTCCTAAGGACTTCTAATCTATCTAGAGGATTGTCCCTGGGAAGATCCTTCCGGTTCTGGTGGATCATGGGAACTTATANTTCAACCCCTTTAGTGCTTACCGAGACATCATTACTAGAACCTTGTTGGGTTTGTTCCAGTTCTAGCTCTGTCTCAGTCAGCACTCTTCCCTTTCTCACTTTTCTCCTTTTTTCAATCATTCCTAAGGACTTCTAATCTATCTAGAGGATTGTCCCTGGGAAGATCCTTCCGGTTCTGGTGGATCATGGGAACTTATACCTAACCTTAACCATCCTTATAACTCCGTGCATTAAAGTAAATGGTCGGTCTTTGGTATTTTTCCACAAACGCCTTTTGCTCCCCCTCAATATGTGCATCGATATTCAAAAGAGTTTAGCACATATGTGGGAGCCTATTATTGAGTCCAAAAGATCACATTTGATAATCAGATTTCATATTTAAATCACATTCTCTCCCCCGATCAAAAATTTCAAATCTTTCGAGATTTTGGATCCCAATTGATTTAAATAAGGTAGAAAACGTTTGGGAGAGAAATGCGGCCAGTTTTAATATTTTCTGATAAAAGGAACTTTTTTCTGCTCCCCCTCAATCTGTGAGGGAGGTTGTTATGTGTCAGATTTGATGAGTTTACAAAAGGTTTGAAGTTTTAACGAAAACTCTTTGAAAATATTCCCATTCTGACACAAAACCATCACAAATTGTATTATTGCAAGCTTTTTGTACACAGTGTGGAGAGTTTTGATGATACATAAAATTTTGAGAAATCACTCCCCCCCTCAATCAATGACGGATGTTAAAACTGAAATATTTTCATAAAATATTAAAGTCATTGATTGAGTGAAAAATTTTATCAAAACTTAGATACAATTTGATTTACAAGCAAAATCTCATGGTACCACCAAGTTTTGCACAAATACTTTCCGGAAAAATCATAGAAGGGAAAGTATTTGGCGATAAAAAGAAGATTTCTCTTCTTATCAAGAAATAATGCACTGAAGCGTACATTAGATCGAGGAAACATGGATATAAAGTAATCCATGCCCAGGTGAACTTCACCCGGTAAAAGGAACAACCGTCTTTTTGGCGACGTGTTTTCCCCATTTTGAAAAACGGGTTGCTATCTGAAGTAATAGCAAGCCAAAATTTTGAAGTCCGGGTTGTAGCCTGAAATGACTACAAGCCATAAAAGAATGTTTTGAGAAACGACATGTTTTAGAAAACTTTATTTAAAACCGAAAAACTCTTGCTCAAGCATATGTAAGAATCCGTGTCATTATTGAATGACATTTCTAGAAACGTACATAATATTGGTTACACAAGAGACATGTCGAGAGAAGAATAATTTTTTTTGGATTTTTATGATTTTTCAGATTTTTATGGATTTTATAAGTTTTATATTTTTCTATTTTCTTTTTGATATGTTATATGTACAAAGGATATGTGAAGCCAATCCTTCAATCATCAATCTCTTCTTGGAGAGCCTTAAGAGTTTCTGGAGTGAGGCTCTTCATTCCAAGTCGTGGGAGAATGAACTGAAATCTTTCCCGAGAAAGAGCCTTTGTGAATATGTCAGCCAGCTGAAACTCCGTTCTCACAAAGTAGAGTTCCACTATCCCTTTCTCCACTTGTTCTCTGATGAAGTGATGACGAATGTCTATATGCTTGGCTCTTGAGTGCTGGACATTGTTGCAGCATAGGGCGATGGCACTTTTGTTATCACAATACATTGGGATTTTGTTGAAATCATACCCATAATCTGATAATTGTGATCTCATCCACAAAATTTGAGCACAACACGAGGACATGGCTATATATTCCGCTTCTGTGGATGATATTGAAGTGCACATCTGCTTTTTGGATGACCAGCTGACAAGTTTCTTACCCAAGAATTGAGCACCTCCGTAAGTACTTCTGCGAGTGTCTTAACACCCTGCATGATCAACATCTGAGTAGGCCATGAGAGCCATTGCATTGTCTTTAGGGTACCAGAGACCCATATGGATTGTCCCTTGGAGATATCTGAAGATTCTCTTGACAGCTTCCAAGTGCTTTTTGGTGGGCTTGGATTGATATCTGGCGCACATGCATACGACAAAAAGAAGGTCTGGCCTACTTGCTGTGAGGTACATGAGAGATCCAATCATGCTTCTGTATTTGGTTTGATCAACTGTTACACCAGCTGAGTCATCATCGAGTTTGGATCTTTCAACCATGGGTGTATCAACGGTGTCACTTGAATCAAAGCCAAACTTCTTGAGGATGTCACTAGCATACTTGGCTTGATTAATAAAGATGCCTCTCGGGTTTTGTGAAACTTGTAACCCCAAGAAGAAAGACATTTGTCCCATCATAGACATTTGAAACCGGGAACTCATTTCTGTAGCAAAGCGATCACATTCCTTGGAATCAGACGATGCGAAGATGATATCATCAACATAGATTTGAACGTGAAGGAGGTTGTTCCTAGTCTTTCTAGTGAACAAGGTAGGATCAACTACACCCTTGGTAAATCGATTTGCAAGAAGAAACTTCGAAAGTGTGTCGTACCACGCTCTAGGAGCCTGTTTGAGACTATAGAGTGCCTTCTTTAAGCGATATACATGATTTGGTCTTTCTGGGTCCACAAATCCTTCAGGTTGAGACACATAAACCACCTCTTTTAAGTCCCCGTTCAAGAAGGCAGTCTTAACATCCATTTGATAAACAATCATGATACTACTGGCAGCATTGGCAAGAAAGATTCTAATGGCCTCGATACGAGCGACTGGTGCAAATGATTCTTCAAAGTCAATGCCCTCTTGTTGACTGTATCCTTTTGCAACTAAACGAGCCTTATTTTTCAACACATCCCCATGCTCATCAAGCTTCACTTTGAAAATCCATTTGAGAGCAATGATCATCGCACAATCAGGTGGTGGTATTAATTCCCATACATCAAGACGATCAAACTCATGGATTTCTTCTTGAATTGCGGTGAACCAAGACACCTTGGTTAGGGCGTCTTTGAAGTCTTTGGGCTCGACTTTAGATAAGACTGAGTTGAAGAAACACCACAAGGCATCAGTGGCAAGTTGTTGTCTGGTGGATACAGGTCTCGAGGGGTTTCCTATGATGCTGTCAATAGGGTGATCATTTGTCCATTTTCTGAGATGTTCATGAGGTTGAGGATAGTGAACTGATATTGCATTGTTTGAGTTTTCTGAGGAAGATGCTTCATTGGTGGATTCAGGTGCAAAAACATTTTCAAATGGTTCTTCCTCAGGTGATGCAAAAGGATTGACTTCCCATGTGTCAACAGAAGTAACTCCTTGATGTTCAGAAGACGATTGTATATTTGATTCAATTTGAGTGTTGCTACATNCTGAGGAAGATGCTTCATTGGTGGATTCAGGTGCAAAAACATTTTCAAATGGTTCTTCCTCAGGTGATGCAAAAGGATTGACTTCCCATGTGTCAACAGAAGTAACTCCTTGATGTTCAGAAGACGATTGTATATTTGATTCAATTTGAGTGTTGCTACATTCTGGTGCCTCCGGATCAAGAGAAATGGAGATTGAAGGACCATTTGTATCATGAGGTGCATTCACAGCCATAATATCAGGTTCAACAGCTGGATGTACTGGTTCATGAGGTGGCTGTGACTCAAAGTACTCATCAAACATGGGATCAAATAACTTTTTCAAGTCTTCACTCGTGGGAGGAACATAAGGAGTAACATGATTGGAGTTCTATACAAGTCCCGAACTTAATGGTCCAGGAGATAAAAGGTTTTGTGAGGGTCCAGAACTGGTGTGTCCTGAAGCCGTATGCTCTGTCAGCTCATCAAACGTGACATGGATTGTTTCCATGATTTGCCGGGTTCTTTTGTTGTAGATTCGGTACCCTTTTCGATCTGCTGCATAACCGACGAATACCCCAATATCAGCTTTAGCTTTAAGCTTCCCTAAGTCTTCACTGTCATTAGTTGGGTAGCACAGGGCACCAAATACACGAAGAAAGGAGAGATCAGGCTTCTTGAGATGCACCAGCTCATACGGTGTCTTGTTGTGGAGAGGATGAATTAATGACCGATTTTGAGTGTAACATGCAGTAGCAATGGCTTCTGCCCATAGAAACATTGGTGTTTTTGAAAATATCAGCATAGTGCGAGCCGCTTCAACAAGTGTGCGATTCCTTCTTTCAACGACTCAATTTTGTTGAGGAGTTCGAGGAATACTCTTCTGATGACTGATGCCGACTTTTTTCTTAAATTCCTAGTATCTTAAAGTATTTGTATAAATTTTCTTAGAATTTTCCCTGTTCATTTAGTATTTATTAGATTTAATATTAGTTAATTTAGTAATTAATTAAAACTGTTAAATTAAATAATTCTGTATAAATTTTTTAAACAGTAGCATCTTTTTATATTTTTCCTAGGTTCTAAATAATATTTAGTATTTCTAGTAATTTTTCTAGAATTTTTACTGTTCATCTTATAATTATTAGATGTAATTTTAATTAAAAAAGGTTAAATTAGAAAAACCAAAAAGAAATTAGTATAGTTGTTAATATTTAATATAATTTTCATTTTTATAATTTTTCTAGCTTTGTCACATTAATTAGAATCTGTAAAAATTATCTTTGTAATTTTCTCTTTTCATTTTCTCATTTTTCTCTTTTAAATAGTTTAATTAGGTTTTAAATATTAATTAAGTTTTTAATTTATAAAAAAATCCACAAAAAGACAAAAATATTTCTTTTTAATTTTTATAAATATTTTAAGTCATTTTAGGTTTTTAGAAAATAATCTTGTAATTTTTTAAGTTAAATTTGTAATAAAAATCTTTTTAGGATTAATATAAATAGTTTTTTAAGTAAATTAAAATAGTTTATATTAAATAGTTAATATTAAATTAGTATAATATTAATATAATATTTTCTTTTTTAGATTTTAATTTTCTTTAAATTACAAGTTTCAAAATTTTCATTTTACACCCTTTAAGTTTGGAACTTGTCATTTTTAGCCCCTGTAGTTTAGAAGTTGTCACTTTTAGTCCCTGTACTTTGCTTAATTGCATTTTGTGTTATATATTTGTCTTATCTGATATTGTGCATTTTCATTTTCAATTCCAAGCAATCGTTAGTGTAAAATCAAATCAAAATCTTATTTAACAGATGAATCTACTGAACCAAACACTCCTTAGACTTTGTGAAAATAAGATTTTCAAATCAAAACACTGAATTAATCCATAAGGCTGATACATAAGGGTCTAATATGATATAATAAGCTTGAATAAACATGTAAACCACAATAATAACAACAGAACACAAGCAATCCAAAGTATGCTTATTACAATGAGATTTCTAGAAAATGGTGAAATAGCTTACAATTGCCTTCCAAGCTAAAAACAAAGAACCAAGGACCTTAGAACCATCCTATAGGCTCCCCACAGAACCACTAACCCACTGCCATCTTTTATAAACAGTGCTCCTGCTTGAATCTTCTTCTTCATTGATTTTTTTATTTTTCACCTACTTAATTCTATATTTTTATTTTTGTTTTAGAACCTAAACTGGTTTTAAGCTTTCTAATAGCTTTTATAAGCTATATAAGGAGCTTATATTAGCCTAAGAGTCCATAACAAGCACTGATAACAACATTAAGTGAAAATGAGACTTTTGAGTAAAAATGGCACAAACTGAATACTGAACTGAAACTTGAATTAGATGCTTAGAAAAGTTTTACAATACACTGAATTTGCTTAATTGAACACTAGAAAGATTAAAGATACAATTAAAACTGAAAATTACAATATTCGACACTACTTAGCTAAAAATAAAACTACATAATGCTCCACAAGCCTTCTCTTTCCTTTTATAAGGGTCTTCTAGGGTTTATGTGACCCTCTGAGTTAATCCCACCACCAATTGGAGTCGTTGGATGAGTTAAACGCAATCTTGACCTTTAAATCTTTTTGGCGCCATTTTTCTTATATAAACGTTGGGAGCAGTTTTAGTGGTTTAGGTGTAGCATTTATTGCTGGGGGAGGGAAGGTGAGACAACAAGGTGGCTATGGAGGTTGGGGTGGCCAAGTGGAGGAGGGAAAGGTACCCTGGTTTTGTGGGAAGATGTTGGAGGGAAGGTGGGTCAAAGGTGGAGGATTGACCGAGGGAGTATAAAAAACGGGGAGTGGGATTTTTAATAAAAAATGGTGTTGGGCCTGGTGAGTTGGGTCATGGATAAACAAAAGGGGTGGGTTGTTTATGTTGGGCTTGGGAAAAGGGTAAAGGAGTGTTGGGTGTAGGTAATAACTTTGGTCCGTTTGGTGTTGTAATGTGTTTAAGCCCAAGGACCTAAAGTGTAATATCCTGAAAGATGAGGGGCCTGTTTTGGCAAGTTTCCAAAATATATTTAGGGGATCACTCTTGCCAAGTATGGATAATAAAAGGACCATTTATGAATGTTACACTTTAAAATACCCAAGGACCATTTTTGTAATTTATCAAAAGTTCAGGGACCTTTTCTGCCATTCACCCAAAAATTCATTCAAGGACTAATTTTGACAACTTAAAATATTTCAGGGACCATGAATGATAAAACTCCACATTTTTGAACTTCAGGGACTAGTTTTGCCAATCTTTGAAAGTTGGGGGACTGAAACTGCCAATTATGCAAATTTTGTTCGTTTTTCATTTGTTTTTAAACATTTTGCATTTGAGACATATAAAACATGATCCTTGGATATTTTCTGCATTTTGATGCGTTTTTGAGTGTTTTCAAATGTTTTTGCATTTCAGATTGACCAAAAATGATGAGTGTTTGAGCACTCATCAATCCCCCACACTAAACTATTGCTAGTCCCTAGCAATCTTTTATGAAAATTTAATGGATTTGAATCTCTTTACCAAAAGCCATTACTTCTGGAGTAGCCAAATGTTTCAGTTCAAGTAAGAACTATGGTACACTGATAACCATATGATTTTGAGCAAACCACAAGCTGTCAACGGATTTGATTTGTCTTTACCAGAAGCCGTTTGCTTCTGGACTAGCCAACTCTTTGATGGAATTCAGTCATCATCTTGGTGAGTTGATTACCAATTATGGTTTTCCACTGCCTTTACCACAAGCCATAACCTTGCGGGCTAGCCAACTCTTCACTACAAAGATATGGTGAGATGAATACCATACAATTTTTAGCAAATTGCAAGCCGTAAACGGATTTGAGATATCTTTACCGGGAGCCGTTTGCTCTCGGATTAGCCAGATTTGTGGATGAGACATGGTGGACTGATAACCATTTGTCGTGTTAGTGCAAAGCACTCACACCAGAAAAAAAAAATTTGGTCAAAATGGGGAATTAAGGCATTTAGATGGTAAAAATATGATCAACTTCGCCAGAATTTCCTCCCCCACACTTAGAATTGAATATTGTCCTCAATATTCAAAGTCCCGGCTATTATGCCGAATCCTTGAACGTAAAAAGATAACATTATTAGCTAAGTGTAGGAACCAAAGGTGAAAAATAAGCTAAATAGCTAAAGCTTCTTAAATAGAAGCTATCACTTCTTTTAAAATATATATATGCATGCTACTGTTTTTGTTTACCGAGTCGGTAGCTTGACTCGACCCCGAATTCATTGGTTCTTGGGGAAGCATGTGGATGAGACAATCTCCATCGAACTTTCATTCAAAATGTTTGGACAAACATTGAAGTACGTGAAAGTTCCACACCGATGAGATATACAGAGAGACCCTGGCTCAAAAGAATGATATATGGAAATGCCGGGGTCAAAGATAGTGTCTTCACTCCCGAATGAGTGAAGAAGATAGGAGGTCACCGAGTAGTTGAAGAAAAGGAAGAATGTCATGATAACAATCATGATAAGAATTTCTNACTTTCATTCAAAATGTTTGGACAAACATTGAAGTACGTGAAAGTTCCACACCGATGAGATATACAGAGAGACCCTGGCTCAAAAGAATGATATATGGAAATGCCGGGGTCAAAGATAGTGTCTTCACTCCCGAATGAGTGAAGAAGATAGGAGGTCACCGAGTAGTTGAAGAAAAGGAAGAATGTCATGATAACAATCATGATAAGAATTTCTTCCTCACGATCAAGTGCAGTTGCACTCGTTTGGATTTCCAAGGTTAAGCTCTTTGGTTTTGAAAACATCCCGGGTGGGAGGGTGGGAATTTGCACATTCTCATGATTAAGGACATCTCCCCCCGGGCTATCAGACTCCGGAGGAGTCATGATATGAGTGAGTTCACCGGAGAACTCCTCATGAAGAGAATCGATCACAAGATGTAAATCTGTGAACTCTTATTCCACTGTGGACTCATCACTATCCTCGATCTGAGTACCAAAGATTGGATTATCAGAGATCAAAGTGAATTCAGATTCGAATTCAAACAGAGGATTGGTGAAAGTTGTTTTGAATGCTTCGGGAACAAAGTGATTAACATTCTCTTGTGGACTGTTGGGATAAGAAGTGAGTGACGGATCATGATATAAGAGACTTTCGATTTCTCCCAGATCGGCTTCAAAGTCAAAGAGATCATCGTCACTTTCCATTGAAAGTGGATTGATGTGAGTGAGTTCATCGGCGAACTCCTCAAGAGATGATCAGCATCAGAATATGGAACTGATGCCTCAACATACTCGATGTCTCCATAAGATGCACAATCTTCGCTACAATCGGAGAAAGTTTCAAATTGATCTTTTGGACACTCAAGAGGGGAAGGAAGATCATACACATGATCAAAAATTCCCTGTGACTCTCTTGGGATTGGGACAAGGCTCTCATACTAGACTTTATGAATTAGTCCGATTCCTTTGTATGAATAGTGCTAAGATGCTCATCCCCCATGATTAGAGAGTGAGTGGGAATTTTGGGTGTGATAGCAGTTGATTGAGATGGAATCTCAACTGCTGGAGTATCAACTGATGAACTTGATGAATCTTTATAGAATTGTAGAATATCAAGTGTATCTTCATCATCACTGTCATCAGGAATGAAACGAAATTAAGAGCTAGATTTGGCTGCTTTTTCTTTTGCAATTGATTCCCTAATAGATTTTTCAAAAGCATCTTGGGAATTTATTTTAGCAACCTGCTCTTCAGCTAGCAATTCTTCCATGGATTTCTCATGTGAATTTTGAATGACAGAACATTGTGGGGGTAGGGAATTGTCAAAATCGGAAGGTTGACATTGATAATCATCATGAGGACCCCCATAATATACACAAGAAAAACTGGGAGCATTTTGAAATGCTGTGCTATTCAACTCCTCCTTAAGTTCTTTTAATACTTCAAGAGCCTTTAGACAAAGGTCTTGCTGAGTTTCTTGAGGAGTTTTGTGAATCATTTGGTACTGTGGAAGTTGGTCATGATACGTGTAGTCATAATTGTTACAGGGAAATGGATTTCTTGTTTGACAATCCGAGCTGAAGTGTGGACCTCCACAATCCTGACAACAGTAAAACTGATGTGGCTGTGAATCGTATGTGCTGGAGTCATAATCGTTATCAGGAACCTGCTCATAGACAAGCGTTTTTCCCGATTGACAATCATAACTTTAGTGTGAACCACCACAGTACTCACAACAGTAAAACTGCTGAGTCTCATAGTGTTGTAGCTGATGGAATAAATCGGTCGTGTCATGGTAGGAATAGGGATTCTGGTTATAGACAGACCCGTTTCCTGACTCTACCATGCCATAACTGGGACAATTACCACCATTATAAGGACCACCACACCATTGACAATCAAGAAGGTGAGGATGAGACATAGAAAGAATCAAATGGTTAGAGAGGGTAAGGGATAAAGAATCAAACTGATAAGAGGGATAAGAAGAATATTTTTGAGATTTTTGATAAACATATTATAAAAATAAGAAAGAAAATCTTTTTGGGTTTTTTGTGTTCGTTGAAAACTGAATTAAAATGTTTTTGGTAATCGTTTTGAAAAACGAAATCGTTTCCTCGTAGATCACACTAAGTAATCCTTGAGTAATCTGATATGGTAAAATTTTACGATTCGTTTTGTTTTTATATGAAAATATGAAAATATGAACAAAGGTGGTAATATACAAAGGATATGAATATCCAGAATCACTAATCTGCAAATCGTTTTAGAATACGCGCACAACCTCCCCGGCAGCGGCGCCAAAATTTGATTGGCTCTGAATAGTCAACTAAAACTGACAAAGGATTTGGTCAACTAAAGTCAAACAATTGAGGCAATACTAAGCCAAGGAGTATAGAATATTCCTGGGTCGTTTAATCCCAACGAGGTGTGCAATTGTACAAAAACGGATCTGTGATCGGGTGATTTTGATTGGGAATGGGATAATAGTGATTTAAAAATAAGAAAATATAAAGAAAATGATTCAAATGATTAATATCAACAGACACGTAAAACCAAATATCCTAAAAACGTTTTAAGATCTAAAAACGTACGTTTACGTTTAAATAAACGTCTACGTACAAAAATAAAAGTGAAAGAAGAGCAGTATTAATCCTTAGGGTATGAAAATTATATTTTTACAAACCTAATGAGAAAAGAAAATTATTTGAAAAAGAAAATTATTTATTAAACTATTTATTTAATTATTATTAATTAAAAACTAATTTAAACTATTTAATAATTACCTAAAAATTAAGAAAATGTAAAATAAGTCTAAATAAATGAAATTAAACCTGGAAAAGTCTAAAATATTATAAAACAATTTTTAAAACTGAAAATATAAATATAACACTATTTATGTATTTAATATTAATTAATTACTATTTAATAATTATTTAAACTATTATTGATTTATTATAAATACTAAGTAAACACTAATAAATATGAAAATTTTTCTATAAATACCCTAGGGTGACAGGAAACTATGAAAATTATAAAAAAGAAAAGTGCTTAATGAAAAAGTGGAAAAATAAGCTAATAAGCTCAAGCTTCTTAAATAGAAGCTATCACTTCTATTATAAATGATGTTTTTGTGTTTTTTTATTTTATGGAACTGTTAAACTACTAAAATAAAACAACTTTAATGAAGACAAAAATTTGAGAACTGAAAAATAAGCAAAATAAGAGCTTATGGTAATGACAGATGAGCTTTTTGGCTCAAAGTGATGATCAAAAGCTCAAATAAGCTATTAAACTGGAAACAAAGGAAAAATAATATGAAACTAAGTTAAGTGAACTGGAAATAAGTGAAATGAATAAGAAATTAGCACTGGATAAGCTAAAATAAGCCAATAAGCAAATCCAAGACTCACAGTGAACCAAACAGGTTTGCAGTGAACTTTAAGGGCAATCCAAGCTTATTAGATAAGCTGAAAAGCAGAAAATGAACACTGGAATAGCAAGTTGGGCTGGAGGGCTTTCCAAAAAGCTAAAGCTCAAGGGTAGGAACCTACAAATGAGCTTATGAGAAGCTTGTGAAAAAGACTGAGTATACTGAGGACTCAGTACACTCAGCAAAGTGGGACAAACAAAAAGCTTATTGCAGCCCTATCAAATAAGCTGCAAAATGGAAAATAAGCACTGAACCTAAGAGACTTGTGGATTGGCTTCTCAGAGAACCAACTCTCACAAGCTAAGTCCAAAAGATAAGCTTTTTATGAGCTTATGAAAAAAGCTCACCTACACTGATGAGTCAGTGTAGGGAGTGATTTTGGGCAATCATGAAAAACAAAATAAGCACTGAGAATAAGTAATATATGGATGACCAAAAGCATGAACATCAACCTAGCCAGAAGGGCTTCACAAAGATCCAAAATTCACAAGCTACAGCTAGGTAATGAAACTTGCACAAGCTTATGAAAGTGGCTGAAAAACTGTGCACAGGGCAACTTATCTAAAAAGTACTAAATAACAAAGGCTCAATAAGCAGTTTAACAAGCAATCTAAAAATTATAAAAATACTATCAACAAGACAAGCAGCAAAATATCAATAATCCAAAAGCACAAAACTTAACTCCTAAAATTAAACCCTACATGAAATTCCAAAGTTTATTCAAAAACTTTTTCACTGAAATTTTTGACTTTCAAATTGCACTAAAGGGTTGACTAATATGAGATTCTAGCTTAATCTAGTGACTGAACATGTTAATACTATTTATAAGAAAACTGAAATAAGTTAAAACAAACACTATTGCAATGATTTGTATGATCAAGAACCTAAAAAACCATCATAGTGAAACTGTGATGAGGATTAAAGAGTATTTTGACTTTTTATCAAAAAGTGACTGGTTTTAATTGTTTCTCTGAGCTATTAGGTACTACTGTGATGTACATCAAACAGGAACAACAACTCAATCACCCTCTACCACAGATGAATCTACTGAACCAAACACTCCTTAGACTGTGAAAATGAGATTTTCAAATCAAAACACTGAATTAATCCATAAGGCTGATACATAAGGGTCTAATATGATATAATAAGCTTGAATAAACATGTAAACCACAATAATAACAACAGAACACAAGCAATCCAAAGTATGCTTATTACAATGAGATTTCTAGAAAATGAGTAACAAGTAATTTCACTAACAACTTAGCAAGATTAAGCTTTAGCTACACTTAAATACACTAATTAAACACAAGAAACACAGTAAATGGCAATGACAAACAAGTACACAGTTAAATGGAAAAAATGGTGAAATGGCTTACAATTGCCTTCCAAGCTAAGAACAAAGAACCAAGGACCTTAGAACCATCCTATAGGCTCCCCACAGAACCACTAACCCAATGCCATCCTTTATAAACAGTGCTCCAGCTTGAATCTTCTTCTTCCTTGATTTTTTTTTATTTTTCACCTATTTAATTCTATATTTTTATTTTTTTTTGTTTTTGAACCTAAACTGATTTTAAGGTTTCTAATAGCTTTTATAAGCTATATAAGGAGCTTATATTAGCCTAAGAGTCCATAACAAGCACTGATAACAACATTAAGGGAAATTGAGACTTTTGAGTAAAAATGGCACAAACTGAATACTGAACCGAAACTTGAATTAGATGCTTAGAAAAGTTTTACAATACACTGAATTTGCTTAATTTAACACTAGAAAGATTAAAGATACAATTAAAACTGAAAATTACAATATTCGACACTACTTAGCTAAAAATAAAACTACATACTGCTCCACAAGCCTTCTCTTTCCTTTTATAAGGGTCTTCTAGGGTTTATGTGACCCTCTGAGTTAATCCCACCACCAATTGGAGCCGTTGGATGAGTTAAAGTCAATCTTGACCTTTAAATCTTTTTGGCGCCATTTTTCTTATATAAACGTTGGGAGCAGTTTTAGTGGTTTAGGTGAAGCATTTATTGCTGGGGGAGGGAAGGTGAGACAACAAGGTGGATATGGAGGTGGGGGTGGCCAAGTGGAGGAGGGAAAGGTACCCTGGTTTTGTGGGAAGATGTTGGAAGGAAGGTGAGTCAAAGGTGGAGGATTGACCGAGGGAGTATAAAAAACGGGGAGCGGGATTTTTTATAAAAAATGGTGTTGGGCCTGGTGAGTTGGGTCATGGATAAACAAAAGGGGTGGGTTGTTTATGTTGGGCTTGGGAAAAGGGTAAAGGGGTGTTGGGTTTAGGTAATAACTTTGGTCCGTTTGGTGTTGTAATGTGTTTAAGCCCAAGGACCTAAAGTGTAATATCCTTAAAGATGAGGGGCCTGTTTTGGTAAGTTTCCAAAATATATTTAGGGGATCACTCTTGCCAAGTATGGATAATAAAAGGACCATTTATGAATTTTACACTTTTAAATACCCAAGGACCATTTTTGTAATTTATCAAAACTTCAGGGACCTTTTCTGCCATTCACCCAAAAATTCATTCAAGGACCAATTTACAACTTAAAATATTTTAGGGAACTTGAATGATAAAACTCCACATTTTTGAACTTCAGGGACTAGTTTTGCCAATCATTGAAAGTTGGGGGACTGAAACTGCCAATTATGCAAACTTTGTTCGTTTTTCATTTGTTTTTAAACATTTTGCATTTGAGACATATAAAACACGATCCTTGGATATTTTCTGCATTTTGATGCGTTTTTGAGTGTTTTCAAATGTTTTTGCAGTTCAGATTGACCAAAAATGATGAGTGTTTGAACACTCATTAATCTCCCACACTAAACTATTGCTAGTCCCTAGCAATCTTTTATGAAAATTTAATGGATTTGAATCTCTTTACCAACAGCCATTACTTCTGGAGTAGCCAAATGTTTCAGTTCAAGTAAGAACTATGGTACACTGATAACCATATGATTTTGAGCAAACCATCAGCTGTCAACGGATTTGATTTGTCTTTACCAGAAGCCGTTTGCTTCTGGACTAGCCAACTCTTTGATGGAATTCAGTCATCATCTTGGTGAGTTGATTACCAATTATGGTTTTCCACTGCCTTTACCACAAGCCATAACCTTGCGGGCTAGCCAACTCTTCACTATCAAAGATATGGTGAGTTGAATACCATACAATTTTTGGCAAATTGCAAGCCGTAAACGGATTTGAGATATCTTTACCGGGAGCCGTTTGCTCTCGGATTAGCCAGACCTTTTGTGGATGAGACGTGGTGGACTGATAACCATTTGTCGTGTTAGTGCAAAGCACTCACACCAGAATTTTTTTTTGGTCAAAATGGGGAATTAAGGCATTTAGATGGTAAAAATATGATCAAATTTGCTAGAATTTCCTCCCCCACACTTAGAATTGAATATTGTCCTCAATATTCAAAGTACCGGCTATTATGCCGAATCCTTGAACGTAAAAAGATAACATTATTAGCTAAGTGCGGGAACCAAAGGTGAAAAATAAGCTAAATAGCTAAAGCTTCTTAAATAGAAGCTATCATTTCTTATAAAATGATTTTTTTTTTTTTTTTTATTTNCTCATGGCATTGACCGAATAGTATTGCGGGCAAGAACTAGGAGACGAAACCGAAGAAATGGAGTTAACGTTTAGTTTCGGGTTCTTGACTGTGTCGCTTGGGAGGGCTCCCATCTCTCGGTCATTGAGAACTTTCAACAAGGTGTCGATCTTATTGGTCATCTCGCTTTGTCTTTGCTTGAAATCGGATTCAAACTTGGATATACGAGCGTCTTGAGATGCCATAAACTTAGACATCAATCCTTCAAAATTATTGGCACTACCATATTATCGGAAGGATTGTTATTGAAAGTACGGCTCGAGGATGAACCGTTTGATTGAAAACCGTTAGCCGGATTGGAAGAATTATTTTGGGGCATGTTTTGGTTTTGTTTCCACCTAAAGTTTGGGTGATTTCTCCAAGAGGGATTGTAAGAATCACCGTAGGGGTTTGGCTCGGGTTTGAAAGTGTACCACTTTTCTCCCGCTCCGTCGGTACGCGAGGATGCGTAGTCCACAAAAGCTTGTTCGGGGAGTTCCATGCAATCTCGAGTGTCGTGGGGACCACTACAATACTCACATGAAGAAGTGATTTTGTTCACTTGACTTGAAGGTTTAGGAGCTTCGTAGGATTTCATGAGATACTTGACTTGGTCCTCAAGTTCTATGATCCTACGGTCAGAAGTGCTTGAATTATTCGAAGGCAAAGATATTGCCTTGACCGTTTTGTTCAAATCACGGGGATCATTCCAACTTTCGTTTTCATAGAGAGCAAGATCTTCTATGAGTTCCCATGATTGTTCCGCACTTAGATCACGTAGCTTGCCATCGGCCGCTTGGTCAATGGTTTGCTTCATGGCGATATTGATATGGTCATAGAAAATGTGGACTTGGAGCCAAAGGTCTATGCCATGGTGAGGGACTTTTTGGAGTAAGTCCTTGAATCGAGTCCATGCCTCGTTGAGGGTTTTGCCTTGACGTTGTTGGAACATCAAGATGTCATTCCTTAGCTTTGTGGTTCTCCCCGGTGGGAAAAATTCAGCAAGGAAGCGAGTGGTTGAGATCATCCCAAGAGGTGATGGATCCTGCGGGTAGACGTTCTAGCCATTGACTAGCTTGGTCTCGCAAAGAGAATTGGAAGAGACGTAATCGGGTGGTCTCTCGAGTGTTAACATCAAGGTCTATGGAATGTACGATTTTAAGAAAGTCCTTGAGAGATTGATTTGGATCTTCGGAACGAAATCCATGGAATGCACATCCGCTTTGCACCAACGGGATGGTGTCGGATCGCAATGGAGACACATTGGCTCCTTGGGTGAGCTCAATGGTGTTTCGATAGCCTTGGTGGCTAGGACGGGAGTATTCTCCTAAAGTGCGGGCTCTAGGAGGTAGGTTTGGTTGGGGTATGTTTTGTTGTGGTGGGTTGTTGGGATCAAGGATATAACCACTGATGCGCGGGATTGCGACCACGCACTAGGGTTTTACCTCTCAAGGGATCTTGAGAAGCTTGCAATCCCCACCAGGCAGTGTACCTGACCGATGTAGTATAGTGTAGTGGCAAGTACCGGGGAATTGATCGTTTTCTCAGGGAATAGTGTCGTTAGGATTGAAAAACTACTTTAATATGTCTAGGGGTGAGGGAAAATTCTTTTCGTATTTTATATTTTTAGGAAAGCAAGTAAAAATCGCGGGTTTTGGAAGAGTGGACGGAATTAGTTGCTAGTCAACTAACCCAAATTACTAATAATGCAAATAAAATAAAATAACAAGAAAAATTAAATGGTTGTGAAAACTAATATGGAGAGAAGTGTGTTTACTTAGATTTCCTAACTCCCTAACTATCTTTTACCGGTTGATTAGTATGTATTAATTGTGTGGATGACGGATTGTATTCCTTAATACCATTCGTAGAGGTGTGTACGGACTTCCCCTAACTCTATGAGATCCTACTTCACTCCTATGTCGAGCCGGCTAAGAAGCTCCTAACATGGGATCACTAGAATTCACTCATGCATTAAATACAATCAAAATAACCTTAGTACACCTTGGTTCATGTTTCTTAAGACGTTCAAGCATGTTACCAACCGGAAGTCTGCCAGTTTTCTTAAGCCTAACATCGATAATCACCCATCCAATACAATTAATAACACACCATTCAATCAATAATTAATAGTTAGGTTTCATTAGATCTAAGCAAACACAAAGAAAATCTAGCCTAGCATGATAAACAAAAGACAAGAACAAGATAGAATCAAACAACACATAGACATATTGAATGATTAATTCATTATTTATCTTCAATGTAACATGAGAGATAGAAGGGTTTAAAACCCTTAAAAAAAACTGCAAAAATCGTTTAGGGTTTCTCTCAAAAAAGTTCCACACGAATGACTAAAAATTATGCGAATATATATAGAAAAACAGATCTGACAGCGTCACGTTATGGACTTGACGCCGTAACCTCACCGTGGTTAGGGTTTCTTGATAGCCTTCTTGACGCCGTCCCTCTTTAATCCGTTCTGGCTTATCAAGGCTTGACGCCGTCTGGAGTACTGTTCCAGCAGATTTTGACACTTTGTCGAATTCTTCACTTTTATGCTCCGAAAACGTCCAAAATGCTTCCTTTTCCAGAATTTCTCTCCAAAGTACCTAAATTTCCAAAAGGAACGATTGAGGGCGATATTTGATCAAATAAATACGATTTAGGGCTTAAATGACCCCCGAAAAGCGGTACACTTTTCGCCTCATCAACCACCTTCCATGATGTCGGATGGTAATGGTTACGAACAAATACACGAAGAAAAAGATAGACTAAAGAAAACCTAGAAAAATAAAATAAAAATCTCACTAGAAAGGATTCTAACGAGTAGACCTAAGTAAAAATAAAATTTTCAACCTAAGCAATAACTATTCCCCGGCAACGGCGCCAAAAACTTGATGTGTGGGTTTTGCAACCTTCGCAGTAGGTTTTACCTCTCAAGGGATCTTGAGAGGCTTACAACCCCCACCAGACAGTGTACCTGACCGATGTAGTATAGTGAAGTGGCAAGTACCGGGGGATTGATCGTTCTCTCGAGGAATAGTGTCGTTAGGATTGAAAACTACTCTAGTTTAGGTCTAAGGGTTGAGGGATGATTCTTTTTGTATTTTTAGTTTTTTATAAAAGCAAGTAAAATCTCGGGTATTGGAAAAGTGGGCGAAATTAGTTGCTAGTCAACTAACCCAAATAACTACTTATGCAAATAAAAATAAAATAACAAGAAAAGTAAATTGGTTGTGAAACTTATATGAGAGAAAAAATATGTTTACTTAGATTTTCTTACTCCCTAGCTATCTTTTACCGGTTAATTGGTTTGTTGTAATTGTGTGGATGACGGGTTGTATTCCTTTAAACCATTCGTAGGGCCGTGTACGATCTTCCCTAACTCTATAAGCTCCTACTTCACTCCTATGTCGAGCCGACTAAAAGCTCCTAACATGGGATCACTAGAATTCGCTTATGCATTAAATACAACCATATAATCGTAGTACACATCCGATTCATGTTTCTTAAGACGTTCAAGCAAGTTACCGTACAAGAGGTTAGCAAGTTTTCTTAAGCCTAACATCGACTTCACCCACCCACAACAATCACAAACAAACCAACAACATGTAATCAATAGCTAGGTTTCATTAGATCTAAGCAAACACAAGAAAAACCTAGCCTAGCATGTTAAAGTAAAGACAAGCATAAGATATAATCAAATAACACATAGACATATTGATTGATTTGGAAGGAGACTTATCTTTAATTGAACATCAAGGTTTCAAGGGTGAAAAACCCATGAAAATACAGTATTCTACGAACTAGGGTTTATCCCTAAAGTTCTCCCAAAAGTTGCACACCTAATGAATGAAAATTAGAAGAATATATATAGATTTTACAATCTGACGGCGTCACGTTTTAGCTCGTGACGCCGTCACCTCGCCGCCAAAACCCTTCTCGGATTGCTTCGATCTACTCTTGACGCCGTCCTCCTTTAAATCTCTATGGGCCGTCTCTCTATAAGCCAAAACGTGACGGCCTACTTCCAGTTACACATAACGCCGTCACGTGTTAATCCTCCAAAATCTTTCTGTGGCGTCTAGTGTAAAAATCATCCACTTCTTTGTCAAAGCGTGACGCCGTCACCTTGTAAAGACTGACGCTGTCAGGTACCTTTTCCAGCATGGTTTTGAGACTTTGTCGTTTTCTTCACTTTTATGCTCCAAAAACGTCCAAAATGCTTCCCTTTTCCAGATTTCCTCTCCAAAGTACCTAAAATGACAAAAGGAACGATTTAAGGCAATATTTGATCAAATAATTACGGATTAGGGCTTAAATGACCCCCTAAAAGTGTAACACTTTTCGCCTCATCACTGACCATGAAAATGGACCTTTTTCTTCCGATGAGGACATAGGTGATGGTGAGGTAGTTGATGATGTTAGGAGAGAAGAGGAAGCTGATCATCTTAAGTATGTTGACCCTAGGACAAGGATTGAGAAAGATAGTCTCTTTAATATGCAATTTCCTTGTAAAATCAGATTTATGAGCTTTGATGCTTACCTTAACTCATCTTTACCAATGAACATAATTTCGCGTAATGAATATAACAAAATCATGGTAAATGAGTTAGAATACCAAGGAGATAATATGTTGCTAGGGCGAAAACACTGCATGTATTTGTTGGAAGCTTTGTTTATTTAGTTGATTTTATGGTCATGGAGAATTTGGGAGAGTTTATTGATGACAAGTTAACCCAAGTCGTGCTTGGAAATCCCTTTAAAAGGCTAACCAAATTAGATGAAAAACTTATAGATGGGTTAATTACATTCTCAGACGAAGACGAGGATTTTGTCTATCAAATGCCCCGTGCGCACCCTAGATTTAAGGATTTTTCTATTGAGAGATGTAATAGGCTTCCCCCTCGCGATATGCTAAATGAGAACGATAAAAGGAAAGGGCTTAAATATCCCCATGAAAAGAATAAGAGATATTATCACGGATGTTTGGAGCTAAATGATGACAATAAGAAAGATGAGGCAACAATTAGATGGCTCACCCTTGGGTATGTGAGCATTAGTGACACTAAATGAGTGTGACTTTTAGTCTAGCTACAAGACTCGTTAATAAAGAAAAGCGCTTCTTGGGAGGCAACCCAAGCTTTTTATTTGTTTGTTTGCTTATTTGCTTTTATTTGTTTCCGTATGCATATTTCATTCTTAATTGTCCATTGTACATGTATCAAATACAAATTGTGAAAATGCTTTATTTTGTTTTTAACCTCGTATTAATTACATATAAAGGTATTTTGCAAAAGATAAGGATAAGGGAAATACAGATTTGTTTATAAGAACGAATTGAACATGAACGATAATAGTAAGATATAAACATGCATATTAGTATTTGTTTGAGTTAAATGCTTGTATCGAGTCACAATGAAAGTTTTGCAGGATTCCAGGAATTAAAACATAGGTTTTTCTAGAAATTTTCCGGAAACAAAATATAAGAATTCTGTCAGATCACTTCTGACGGCGTCAGGAGTTACAACCTGACGACGTCAGATGTAATTTTCTGAAAATTTTCCAGGTTTTGTTTTTCTGCTGGAATTGTTAAGTTTCGTAAAATCTATAATTTATAAACTCCAGGAATCTACAAATATTCATTCCACAAGCATTATATATTTACTTGCTTTCTAGGATTTACTATTATGTAGAGTTTACTGCCGATTTTATGCTAGGTTTTCGTGTTGCTTTTCTTATTATTTAACAGGTTACATTGGACAAGAAGATGATTACACTTCAGGAGTGAAGCTTTGCATGCTCATTTTCTTGGAGGAGGATTTAACCTTATTACCACATCATTCACACCGAGCTAATCAGGGGAGTATTTGTTTCAACTTTTCATTTATCTTTACTTTATTACTTTTTAAGAACATTGGGGACAATGTTTAACTTAAGTGTAAGGGGGGGGGGGTAAATTAGGATGCCTTAGAGATTACAATTGCACTTGATTTTTTTGTTTTGTTAAATAGTAGATGTGTAATAAAACTAAAAGAAATATCTGTTAGGGTAATTTTAGCACCAAATTTAAATTTTTTTGCAACATTTAGGAGTGAAACTTTAGTCTTAATAAGCGTCTCATGGATAGGAATTATATGACTGGCACAAAAACCGTACCACTCAAAAATATCCACCCCAAATATGTGAGGTTCACCTTTAGATATTTAGGAAAAATCATTCATTATTAATGTTTGTGAGTGTACCGGTAGTATTTAGATTCTAGAACTTGCGTTAGCGATGCATCTCGAGACCACTAGTGAGACTACATTCGTGTAGTTAGGATTTACTACATGATAAGAGGCATTAGGATAACCCATACTTTAAGCCTTTTTTTTTATAATTACAATGACTTCATTGGTCAAGTAATTCTCCCTTACCTTTGCGATGTACTCATTTTTAGTACACGATACACCTAGTACAACCCTCAGAGCCTATCTTTTTCATTTCTAACTTTAAGCATTTTACTTAAAGGAAGAATTTGTTTACAATCCATCCCCAAATGTACACCCAATTCGCCTTAGCCTTCTTTGTATGTGCTCATATTTAGTGCATTATTGTTATTTGTTTTAACCCTTTGTTAATTGTCTAATTGGTTACACGGTTGCTAAGTCGAGTCATATCTTGTACATATTGTTTTGGGACGATTGGGACTTATGGGTAAAGTACTAGTGTAATGGAGTAACGGGGAAGAACATCATTATTACCCCCATATGTGCGTTAATGTTTTAAAGTATTCCAAATGTTTCGATTATCTTGATTCGAGTCTTTGTTCTGATTTATGTAAAAGTTCAAGTTTAAGGGGAGAACGAGCCCCCTTGATGTATTATTTTGGATGGTAGGGCAAAAATGTATGCAAAAAAAAAAATAAAAATAAAAAAATAAAAAAAATCGAAAAACAAGAAATACGAAAAAAATTGGAAAAAAAAGACAAGTGAAAAAAAACATATGGATTACCATCCTGTTCTTTTTATTTTATTTATGTTTATGTTATTTCGTAGTTAGCTCAAGTTGAGTCGAGTCTTGGATTAGCAACGCCACATTGTACATGTGATTAACTAAGACAATTGACTTGCCACCAGTTAAATATCTCTTATCCAACAAACCGTGTTTTCCATATCCCTACACCTAACATTATAACCCTTGAAAAGCCCTCTTTGATAGTTTAACTTAGGTGCTTACGCCAGGTGGTGGAGGTTTTTGATCCTTTCCTAAGCATATGGTAATCTATGTGCTATGACAGGTAGTGAGAGATACTTTTCCATTTCCATTTGTGATATATAGATTTATAACACACGAGAGATGAGAGTATCCAAACACTAAATGTGAGGTGCTAGTGTATAATTTCCGTGCTTATTTTTATTAAGGTAGAACGATCATTTGTTGTAATTACTTTTATATTAATGTTAAATGAACCTTAACTTATATTTGAATTGGTATAAAAGATCATTTGCTTGAGGACAAGCAAATCTCAAGTGTAAGGGTATTTGATAAGGAAATATTTGTTACGCTTTTAGGGGGTCATTTAAGCCCTAAATGGTGATTTTATGATCAAATATTACCTCAAATCGTACCTTTTCTCATTTTAGGTACTTGGAACGTGATTTTTGGAAAATGGTGCATTTTGGAGCTTTTCGGACGTTTTTATGCTCAAGTATGAAGAAAACAAGAAAAGTCAAGAAAGTCAGGAAATCACACCTGACGGCGTCAGGCTTTACGTGCTGACGCCATCACCTTATGTTGGAATGATGATGGATTTTACACATGACGACCCAGAAGAAAAGATGGAGTTAACACCTGACAGCGTCAGGTGTTACAAGGTTGAGGCCGTCTGGCTTTGATGGTACACGAGACGGCCCAGAAGGAACCAAAGAGTGACGGCGTCAGAAGTGGATCTAGGTGATCCGAGAACCCTAGACACGGTGGTCTGACGGCGTTAGGATTTCTAACCCGACGCCGTCAGCTTTTATTCTCTATATATAGTTTTGGATTTTTCATTCATTAAGGTGGAACTTTTGTGCAACAAACCCTAGCCGAATTTTACAGCTATTGTAAGGGTTTCATACCCTTCTTTAATCCATGTTCAATTAAAGATAAGTTAATCTTTTAATCATTCAATATGTCTATGTGTTGTTTGATTATCTTTTATGCTTTTCTTTCTTTTAACATGCTAGCTTAGGTTTTTTAGTATTTGCTTAGATCTAATTAAACCTAGCTATTAATTATTGATTGTTGGTTTGTTTGATTGTATTGGGTGATTGATTTCGCGTTAGGCTCGAGAAAACTGGTAGAATTCTTATATGGTAACTGGCTTGAACGTCTTGAGAAACGTATTCGGCTATGTACACCGATGTTATTGGTTGTTATTAATGCATATGTGACTATTAAGGAGGCCATGATAGGATACTAAGCGTGTCGTCATAGGAAGAGATAGAAGCTTATAGAGTTGGGGAAGGACGTATACGTCCCCACGACTGGTATTAAGGAAAGCAACCGTTCATTCAAATAATTATAACAAACTAATTAATTAATAAGAGATAGCTAGGGAGTAGTGAAATTTAAGTTAACACATTTTCTCACTATAAGAAGATCACTACTTTTACTTTTCTTGTTATTCATTTTATTTGCATAAGTAGTTAATTTGGGTTAGTTGATTAGCAACTACTTCCGCCCACACTTCCAATACCTAAGATTTTAATTTTCTTTCATAAAATATAAAAATACAAAAAGAATCATCCCTCACCTTTAGACCTAGTTCACGTAGCTTTCAATCCTAACGACACTATTCCCCTAGAGAACGATCAATCCCCCGGTACTTGCCACTCACTATACTACATCAGTCAGGTACACTGCCTGGTGGGGATTGCAAGTTTCTCAAGAACCCTTGAGAAGTAAAACCTTTTGCAAGGCCAACATATTTTCTTGGGAGAAGACACACCAATACTCCAGAAAATGGCAACTATAATGCTTGAGCATATGGGTGTTAAACTCATGGTAGTGGAAAATAAGCCTCAAGGAGAGTGGAAGCTCTCTGTAGTCAGCAATAACCACTTTATGATTTAATACTCATGGACTATTAAGTACGTATGTCATTTATATTTTCTAATGTATGTACCCAGTACCTATTCTTTTTGGTATTTTGCATTGTCAATCCCATTATTGTTAAGTTATCAACATGTTCTCCCTTTTGTATAAACTTTGAATAATATATGATATAGGTACGAAAGTTGCATGATTTTATGATTATTTACTTTTTGTTCGTGTAGAAAAACACTCGATCATGGAATGTTATGTGAAATTAAATTACTTCGATATGACATAGGAATATAGGTATATCTACTTTATTGATCATACATGATCAATATACTTATAATTACTCCATATCATGTTCAAATGTCAATACGAGCAATTCTGTACCCTCTTTTTTTTATTATTATTTTTTTTGATTTTCTCTTCTAAAGTACAATAAGTTTTATGTAAATATCTTATATTAAAGACATGTGTGATCATTTAATAATCTTAAAAATTTATTTTTGAGCCCCGTACGTGAAAGGTGCGCTTGCTGCTGTGGAGTGCGTCGGGAGACGGCATGTTTCGCTTAGAGTAATTCGTGAAGTGAACGATATAAATACAAGTATAACGTTTGATTTATTTAAAATGTCGCTAAGAGCTTTTAATATGTTTTTGTTGATTGAAGAAGATTGGTTTCCATGGTTTTGATGGTATGGGCGGGCCTTTGTATGTTGGAACGGGCTGCTTTCATCGGAGATAAATTATTACTGGGAAAAGTTTATATGATGGAAAAAAGCATCCATTGGGACCTAGTTAATGATCACAAAGAGATGACATGTGAAAACACAAAAGAAAAACTAAAGAAGCTTGCAAGATGCACCTTCGAACCTGATACTGAATGGCACAAAGAGGTTTTTCTTTTTGTTTTTCGTTTGTAATTCTAAGTGTCTACAAATGAATTTGTTATTTGATAAGTTAGGTCTCCAGAAAGTTGCGAACCGCTAAATCCCTATATAAGTTAGACCAAGAGGATTCTGCTCAATGTCATATTAAAAATTGAGATGCCTAATTGATCCTGAAATTGCAGATAGAGGTATGTTTGAAGATCCAAGATGGAGATTGTGTACTCATTCTGTAATTGTTGTATCGAATCTAGGTACTATTTATTTGAAGCATCTTATTGAACGTGGAATTATTGATGGTGTAAGTTTCTTTCAATTGTATTTATTCATTTTAAATTTCTTCTTAACCAACCATTTTTTCGTTATAGAAAACTACGTCAACGATAATTATAAGACATGACCTAATCGATTCAAACCATAAACAGCAGATTAAACATTCACTCACAATTTTTTTTTAAAATAAAATAAAAAAAAAGCATCTACATAAATCCTAAAATCAAAAAAAATCTAAATTAAATTAAAAAAACACAAAAACAACAATTAAAATGCATTTCAACATCACCTTTTGAAAAAATATTTAACGTAAACTAATACCGTCAAAATATTAATTAACGTCCCTGTCCTTAAAATATGAATTTCATTGACTAATACCATCAAAAGAATAATTATAAGTCATGCATGTCTCTTTATTAATATATAACTTATAACTCTAAAAGATCAATGATATCCATACATGACTAAATTAAAATGTAAATTACACGTCATGCCCGCCCATCGGGTGGGCTTCGAAATCTAGTGTGTGTGTGTGTGTGTATATATATATATATATATATATATATATATATATATATATATATATATATATATATATATATATATATATATATATATATATATATATATATA
>LBNU01003033.1:231979-251856 GCA_014162995.1 Artemisia annua
AAGGAAGAAGAGATTAGATAATACTGTATTATATCAGGATTAGTATGTTTATATAGGTACGCATGACGCGATACGTATATGACGGTAAGTAGTATATATGATTAATAAGAGCTACGTACGTATCCCTATATAAGTAAAGTTTATTTAAAACTATCTTTACCAATGATTACGTCCTTATCCGCGGAGATGAAGCTCACAGAAGATGTTGGAAATGAGTATGCGGATAGTACCTAGTTATTAGGACATGATAGTTTACTCTATCACTTGGCAAGTAGGCCTGAAATCATGTCTGGTGTCCGCCTTAGGGCCCGTTTGTAAGAGGATCCCAAAACTTCTTTTCTTGAAACGGTTGAATGCATCATCCGATGCATTGAAGGCATTATACATTTGGGATTGCACGATCCCTAGGAGATTAGTGTAAAAATCATTGTTTACACTAACTCTGATAGTGTGGGAGATTATGTGGATTGATAACATACAAGTTATGTTTGTACCTTCATGGGTTGCTTCTAAACTTCTTGGTTCACCAAGAAACAAACAACTGTTACTATCTCCACGACCGAAGCCGATTACGCAAGCGCTGGAAAGGCATGAAATTAAGAAATATAAATGAGGCAAGCTCTAATCATCCGATGATATTTCCATGACGACATCTCCATGACGCGCTACAAGAAGAAGAGATTGACTTGACCAAGAACTCCATGATAAGCTCGTGTATCAAACACTTCATGATACGTCATCATCTCTGTCACTATGATGTTCAATAAGGAAACATTTCTTTCGAAAAGGACTACTCATTTAACAACATCGTTGACATTCCGTTCTAATCCTTCTATCGACAACGTCATTACTTTCTACGTCCAAGTCTAGGAATGATGGAACACGATTTATGAATTTCACAGTTTGCTTGTGTTCAAAAGCATCTTTCGAATCTTATCCCATGACTATTCAAATATTTCGTCGGAAATATTAAGTCATCTATCATAACCCTCTAATAACTATTTACGTATTTCATTGGAAATATTAAAGTCATCTCATCACATCCATTCTCGTCGTTCAAATCCTAATGGATTTATTCCCGTAAACCACTCATGACTATCCAAATATTTCACTGGAAATATTGAAGCCATTCCGCATATCGCTCTAACGACTATCTACTCATTTTCTCGGAAATGTCTAATGTCATCACTCGTAATCAAGTCTAGTTCCTCGAGTCATAAGAATTTATTAGGTATAAATTCTATCCTCGTCTCGAAAAGTCTCACTAAATAAGTAAGACATATTCGTCAAAAACCAAAACTGGACTGAAAACTGTCACAACACTGCACGGCACCACTAAAGTGGGCACGACACCAATAAAATTAGTGGTACCGTGGTTCTGCTGAGACGCGTTTTTCTTCCTTTCTTCCCTCTATTCACTCATTCAAAACACAAATAAAAACCTCCATTGCTACCATATCCAAAAACCAACCCCATAACTCAATTACACACTTGTTAATCAAGATCGAGGCATTGGAATTAAAGATAATCATTCACTACATCATACTCAACACTAATTGTAAGTCAATTGAACCTAATTTCTTTTTATATTGATTCTAGGGTTTGTTCATATACACAAAATTGAATTGGGGCTTTTCAAAATTGATTGAATTATTATGCAATTAGGACTAGGATTAGACAATGTAGAACCAATATGATTCCCTAAACATAGGATTTGCATAAACCCATTTATATTACTCATCTAAGGTCTGAATTTTGGTATCAAAATTCGATTTAGATTAAATATTTTTGGTGGAATCATGTCTAGGATACTTGAAATTGGATTAGAAGTGATTAGCACTTAAGCTTTTCAACCTTAAAATTTTTGGCGCCAAGTTGACGCATTTGCCAAACACCCCAATTCTATCATTTTTCGAAAATGTTCACATGACTATGTTCATGAAATAATTTTTCTTGCATTTTTGATACAAACTAAAAATGATTTTACATGCATATATGACCTTGCAAATGTGAGCCAAATTACATAACTAATATGTATTGGTCGACATATTTGATTGGGCAAAAGCAAAGTTAGGAGCTTTTGGGTAATTTCATTAGTTTTATATTAGAGTCGAAATTGCCGCACCTCCACATTGTTTGTATATAGGCACACACCAGAGAAGTCACCATCAATAACGTAAAATAAATAAGCTTATATACTTATGTATCCTTATTTCTTTTATAGGTAACAATGTCTCGTAATGATTACCAAGATACCAAACACTACATTCCTCTACTTCTTGATGACCCAAACATCCCCGATGAGCAAAAAGCTCATCTCCGAAAAGTCCAACATCGATCTATACATGAAGGACGTGTTGTTGATGCCTACTTTTTCCGTTGGAAAGCATAAATGTGTGCTTTCCAACAATCGACTTTGATTGTTTATATAAAATAAATGATCAAGTCTGTCCTCGGTTCATTCTTGAGTTTTACAGTCGTGTTCGTACCTTTACTGATACTGAAGGTAATGTCTTTCTTGACTTTTGGATCCAAAACCAAAACATCACTTTGTCCATCAACGAATTTGGTGATATCCTTGGTATTCCTTCCCATGGTCAGTGTGAATACACAGAATACCATTCCTTGGACTCTTTATTTTATCATCTTGAAAAAGAAGGTCCTTATCTCATCGAACTTCCTGATCTCGAAACCATCAAACAACATGTCTCCGTTCATCGAGTCTTCCACACGCATCAAAAGCGTGATGGCACAATAGTCCACCTTGACCCTAACCGTATCTATCTTAAAGAAATTCTTTCCGATCTTAAAAATTGGGAACTTTTTCTTCGAGAAAATGTCCTTTCTCTTGGTGGTAACCGAGATCCTGTTCCGGCGAGCTTGGCTCATATGCTCTATTGTCTTAGTAACGAGGAACCATAGAACCTTGCTTACTGATAAGGAGAAATTTGTTACGCTTTTAGGGGCTCATTTAAGCCCTAAATCGTGATATTGTAATCAATTATTACCTCAAATCGTTTCTTTTGTCAATTTAGGTATTTTGGAGAAGAATTCTGGTAAAGGAAGCATTTTGGACGTTTTCGGAGCAAAAAGTGAAGAAAACAACAAAGTCAAGAATCCAAGCTGGAAACAGTACCTGACGGCGTCAAGACTCACAAGGTGACGCCGTCACATGTTGATCAAGAGGTGGATAATCAATTTACACTTGACGCGCCAGAAAGATATTAGGAAGATTACACGTGACGCGTTATTGTAAAGAGAGACGGCCTAGAGCACATTTCAACCCGACGGTGTCAAGAGTGGATCTAGGCAATCAAGAAACCCTAGGACGGTGACTTGACGGCGTCACGACCCAAAAGGTGACACTGTCAGATTGTAAATTCTATATATATTCTTGGATTTTTCATTCATTAAGAGAGGAACTTTTGGCACAAAACCCTAGCATGATTTTACAGCTTTTGTAAGGGTTTCAAACCCCTACTTTCATCTATGTTTAATTGAAGATAAGTTACCCTTTAATCATTCAATATGTCTATGTGTTGTTTGGTTATCTTGTATGCTTTTCTTTCTATTAACATGTTAGCTTAGGTTTATTTGTGTTTGCTTAGATATAATGAAACTTAGTTATTAATTATTAGTTGTTGGTTTATCATTGATTGTTGTAGGTGATTGATTTTAGCGTTAGGCTTAAGAAAACTGGCTAATCTCCTATACGGTAACTTGCTTGAACATCTTAAGAAACGTAATTGGATGTGTACTACGGTTTTATTAGTTGTATTAAATGCATAAGTAACTATTAATGAGGCCATGATAGGATACTAAACGTGTCATCATAGGAAGAGATAGAAGCTTATAGAGTTGGGGAAGATCGTACATGGCCCCACGAATGGTATTAAGGAATGCAACCCTTCATCCACGCAATTGTGACAAACCAATTAATCAATAAAAGATAAGTAAGGAGTAATGAAATCTAAGTAAACACGTTTTCTCCATATAAGAAGTTCCTTCCATTTATTTTCTTGTTATTTTATTTTAATTGTTTAAGTAGTTATTTGGGTTAGTTGGCTAGCAACTAATTCCTCCCACTCTTCCAATACCCGAGATATTTTACTTGCTTTCCATAAAACATAAAAATACAAAAAGAATCAACCCTCACCTCTAGACCTAGTTAGATTAGTTTCAATCCTAACGACACTATTCCCCGAGAGAACGATCAATCCCCCGGTACTTGCCACTCACTATACTACATCGGTCTGATACACTGCTTGGTGGGGATTGCAAGCTTCTCAAGATCCCTTGAGAGGTAAAACCTTTTGCAAGGTTGCAAAACCACGCATCAAATTTTTTGCGCCGCTGCGGGGGAATGGTTATTGCTTAGGTTGAAACTTATTTTTATCAGGTCTACTCACTAGATTCCTATCTAGTGAGATTTTTATTTTATTTTTATTAGGTTTTCTTTAGTCTATCTTTTTCTTTGTTTGTCTGTTCGTAACCATTACAATCCGTCATCATGGAAGGTGGTAATATCTTTGATCCCGCCAACCCACCACAATAAAACCCACCACAACCAAACCAACCTCCTAGAGCACGCACTCTAGGAGAATACTCTCGTCCTAGCCACCAAGGCTATCGAAACACCATTGAGCTCACTCAAGGAGCCAATGTGTCCCCCTTGCGATCCGATACCATCCGGTTGATGCAAAGCGGATGTGCATTCCATGGACTTCGTTCTGAAGATCCAAACCAACATCTCAAAGATTTCCTTAAAATCGTAGATTCCATAGACCTTGATGTTGAAACTCGAGGGACGACCCGATTGCGTCTCTTCCAATTCTCTCTACTTGACCAAGCTAGTCAATGGCTTGAGCGTTTACCCGCGGGATCCATCAACTTTTGGGATGATCTCACCTCTCGTTTCCTTGCTCAATTTTTCCCACCGGGAAGAACCACCATGTTAAGGAATTACATCTTGATGTTCCGACAACGTCAAGGCGAAACCCTTTACGAAGCATGGACTCGTTTCAAGGACTTACTTCAAAAAGTCCCTCATCATGGCATAGATCTTTGGCTCCAAGTCCAAATCTTCTATGACCATATCAATCTTTCCATAAGGCAAACCATTGACCAAGCGGCCGGTGGTAAGCTACGTGATCGGAGTACGGAAGAATCATGGGAACTCATAGAAGATCTTGCTCTCTATGACAACGAGTGTTGTAATGACCCCCGTTATTTGAACAAAACGGTTAAGGCTATATCTTTGCCTTCAAATAATTCAAGCATTCCCGACCGTAGGATCATGGAGCTCGAAGACCAAGTCAAGTTCTCATGAAATCCTACGAAGCTCCTAAATCTTCAAGCCAAGTGAACAAAATCACTTCTTCATGTGAATATTGTAGTGGTCCCCACGACACTTGTGATTGCATGGAACTCCCCGAACAAGATTTTGCGGACTACGCATCCTCGCGTACTGATGGAGGGGGAGACAAGTGGTACACTTTCAAACCCGAGCCAAACCCTTACGGTGATTCATACAACAGGAAAAATCACCCAAACTTTAGGTGGAAGCAAAACCAAAACCCGTACCTAAACAATTCTTCCAATCCACCTAATTGTTTTCAATCAAACGGTTCATCCTCAAACCGTACTTTCAACAAAAATCCTTTTAACAACTATGGTAGTACCAATAATTTTGATGGATTGATGTCCAATTTTATGGCATCTCAAGAAGCTCGTATGGCAAAGTTTGAAGCCAATTTCAAACAAAAACAAAGCGAGATGACAAATAAGATTGACACCTTGTTGAAAGTTCTCAATGACCGGGAAATGGGAGCACTCCCGAGTGACACGGTCAAGAACCCGAAACTAAACGTTAACGCCATCTCATTGGTTTTGTCCCTTAGTTCTTGTCCACAATACTATTCGGTCAACGCCATGAGCACGTGTTTCAAACAAACCCAAATTCTTCAAAAAGACCACATAAGTAATACATATAACACTAAATCGGTCAATAACATAGTTGAAACACCTCCTACACAGAACCTTGACGATGAATTCAAGGAGCTTCACCTTGAGCGCCCCGTCATTGATGTCTTAGCCCGTGCTCCATACTACAATGCCCTTTTGAAAAAATATGAAGAGAAACTTAAGTTAGGTAAAAATGGGGACTGCTTTCGTTCAAAACAAGTTACCGAAGAAATTAGATGATCCGGAAGTATTTGTTTTACCTTGTAAGATAAGGAACTCCAAAGCTTTCGATACACTAGCCGATCTTGGATCAAGCCTTAACTTGATTCCTTTGTCTCTTTACACCACTCTTAAGCTAGGAAAGTTAGAGGAGACAAAAGTAATAGTTGGTCTAGCGGATGGAAGCGTGGCCCACCCGATTGGAATGATTAAGGATGTAGTAGTTCACGTAGGAAAATTAACTATTTTAGCGGACTTTCATGTCCTAGATATGGTTAGTGATACTACATGCCCATTGTTAGTAGGACGAGGATTTTTAGCGACCGCTAGTGCTATGATTGATTGTAAGGAATCTAAGATAGCGGTTGGAGAAGGTGAAACTCGGTCGGTCTACGTTGTTAAGAAGCATAGCTACGATAATGAGGAGGAACCAACACCTCATTGAGTAGATATAAATAGGAGACCCTCTAGATACGGACCTTGGATTAATAGAGACTTCATAGGACCCCAACGCCCATTTTACCTAGAAGAGGAATTTGTGAACCGAACACATACGGTATAGCAACTCTTGGCTAGGGACACGGAACTGGATCCATTTGAAGATCCTCTAGTTTTTAGAAATATGATTGACTTTCTAGGAGTTTTTCCAATTAACCTAGGAATGAATAGGTGGAAAAGTGAGAATGATGAACACAAATGGAGTTGGAACAAACCACCTAAAGAAGGAGATGGGTCATGGCACATAAAGATGACATTATATGATCCGGATGGAGAAAGTTTGAAAGGACATACCGTACTGAGCGTACCGATAGAAAGCTTCAAACTAAATTCAATCCGCGCTGAGGAACTCACTTACATAGGATAGAGCGTGACTTTGAGTTTTGCTACAAGACTCGTTAATAAAGAAAAGCGCTTCTTGGGAGGCAACCCAAGCTTTATTTGTTTGATTATTTGTTTATTTGATTTTATTTGCTTCCGTATGTATGTTTTATTTATATTGTTTATGGTTCACGTTTCAAATTAAAATTGTGAAAATGCTTTATTTTGTTTTTAACTTCGTCTTAACTACATATAAAGGTATTTTGCAAAAGATAAGTGTAAGGGAAATCCAAATTTGTTTTAAAGAACAAATTGAACATGAACGATAACAATGAGATATAAACATACATATTAGTACTTGTTTGAGTCAAATGCTTGTATCGAGTCATAATGAATATTTTGCAGGAATTCCAGGAATGAAGACATAGGTTTTTCTAGAAATTTTCCGGAAACAAAATATAAAAATTTCTGTCAGATTAATTCTGACGGCGTCAGGCATTACAACCTGACGACGTCAAATGTAAATTTTCTGAAAATTTTGCAAGTTTTGTTTTTCTACCGGAATTGTATAGTTTCGTAAAATATTTAACTTTTAAACTCCAGGAATCTGCAAATATTCATTCCACAAGCATTATATCTTTACTTGCTTTCTAGGATTTACTTCTATGTAGAAGTTACCGCCGATTTTAAGCAAGGTTTTTTTTATGATTATTTTCTCACGTTTAACAGGTTATATTGGATAAGAAGATGTACATGCAATACACCAAGCTTTTGGCGCTTTTTTAATATTGGATTTTTCACATTTTCTTGGAGGAGGATTTAACCATGTTATTATATTATCCACACCAAACGAATCGGGGGAGTATTTGTTTCATTCTTTCATTTTCTTTACTTTTACATCTTTTAATTGAATATTGGGGACAATGTTCGGCTTAAGTGTAAGAGGGGTAAATGAAGATTCCTTAGAGATTACAATTGCACTTGATGTTTGTTTGTTTAATAGTAGATGTGTAATAAAACTAAGAGAAACACTTGTTAGTTAATTTTAGCGCCAAATTTAAAATTTTTTGCGACATATAGGAGTGAAACTTTAGTCTTAATAAGCGTCTCATGGATAGGAGTTATATGACTAGCACAAAAAAAACCGTACCACTCAAAAATTTTCACCCCAAAAATGTGAGGTTCGCCCCTAGATCTTTAGGAAAAAGCATTTATTGTTAATGCTTATAAGTGTACCGGTAGTACTTAGATTCTAGAACTTGCGCTAGTGATTCATCCCGAGACCACAAGTGAGACTACATTCATGTAGTTTGGATTTACTACATGATAAGAGGCATTAGGATAACCCTTGTTTTACACATGTTTATATAATTGCATTGACTTCATTGGTCAAGTAATTCTCCCACACCTTTGCAATGTACTCATTTTTAGTACACGATACCCCTAGTACACCCCTCAGAACCTATCTTTTTCGTTTCCAACTTTAAGCATTTTACTTAAAGGAAGAATTTGTTTACAATCCACCCCCAAATGTAAACCCAAATCGCCTTAGCCCACCTTGTATGCACTCATCTTTAGTGCATTATTGTTACAACATATGTTTAAACCCTTTGTTAATTGTCTAATCGGTTTCATGGTTGCTAAGTCGAGTCATATCTTGTACATATTGTGTTGGGACGATTGAGACTCATGGGTAAAGTACTAGTGTTAAGGAGTAATGGGGAAGAACATCATTATTACCCCCATATGTGTGTAAATGTTTTAAAGTACTCCAAGTGTTTTGATTATCTTAATTCGAGTCATTAGAATAGTTACATGTAAAGTATGTAAAAGTTCAAGTGTAAGTGGAATGTAAATCCCCTATGATGTATTATTTTTGATGGTAGGGCAAGAGTGAATGAGAAAATTTTAAAAAAAATTTGAAAAAATCAAGAAAAATGAAAAAAAAATAGAAAAAGAAAGAAAAAACATACGGACTACCATCCCGTTTCCTTTATGTTTATTTTATGTTTTTGATTAGTTTGTGATTAGCTTAAGTTGAGTTGAGTCTTGGCTTAGCAACGCCGCATTGTACGTGTAATTGATCAAGATGATTGACTTGCCATCAGTAAAATATCCTTTATCCAACAAACCGTGTTTCCATATCCCTACACCTAACGTTATAACCCTTGAAAAGACCTCTTTGATAGTTTATACTAGGTGCTTACACCAAGTGGTGGAGGTTTTCGATCCTTTCCCAAGCCTATGGTAATCTATTTGCTATGANTGTGATTAGCTTAAGTTGAGTTGAGTCTTGGCTTAGCAACGCCGCATTGTACGTGTAATTGATCAAGATGATTGACTTGCCATCAGTAAAATATCCTTTATCCAACAAACCGTGTTTCCATATCCCTACACCTAACGTTATAACCCTTGAAAAGACCTCTTTGATAGTTTATACTAGGTGCTTACACCAAGTGGTGGAGGTTTTCGATCCTTTCCCAAGCCTATGGTAATCTATTTGCTATGACCGGTAGTGAGTGATATTTTTCCATTTCTATTAGTGATATACAGGCTTATAACACCCGAGAGATGAGAGTATCCAAACACTATTTGTGAGGTGCTAGTGTCTAATTTCCGTGCTTGTTTTGATTAAAGTGGAACGATCATTTGTTGTAATTACTTTTATATTAATGTTAAATGACCCCTAGCTTGTATTTTGATTAGAATAAAAGCTCATTTGCTTGAGGACAAGCAAATCCCAAGTGTAAGGGTATTTGATAAGGAGAAATTTGTTACGCTTTTAGGGGGTCATTTAAGCCCTAAATCGTGATATTGTGATCAATTATTACCTCAAATCGTTTCTTTTGTCAATTTAGGTACTTTGGAGAAGAATTCTGGAAAAGGAAGCATTTTGGACGTTTTTGGAGCAAAAAGTGAAGAAAACAACAAAGTCAAGAATCCAAATTGGAAACAGTACCTGACGGCGTCAAGACTAACAAGGTGACGCCGTCACATGTTGATCAAGAGGTGGATAATCATTTTACACTTGAAGCGCCAGAAAGATATTGGGAAGATTACACGTGATGGCGTCACGTTCTTATTCGTCAAGGCCGTCACGTGTTACTGTAAAGAGAGACGGNAGCATTTTGGACGTTTTTGGAGCAAAAAGTGAAGAAAACAACAAAGTCAAGAATCCAAATTGGAAACAGTACCTGACGGCGTCAAGACTAACAAGGTGACGCCGTCACATGTTGATCAAGAGGTGGATAATCATTTTACACTTGAAGCGCCAGAAAGATATTGGGAAGATTACACGTGATGGCGTCACGTTCTTATTCGTCAAGGCCGTCACGTGTTACTGTAAAGAGAGACGGCCCAGAGCACATTTCAACCAGAAAGTGTCAAGAGTGGATCTAGACAATCAAGAAACCTTAGGACGACGACTTGACGGCGTCACGACCCAAAAGGTGATGCCGTCAGATTGTAAATCTATATATATTCTTGGATTTTTTTTTCATTAGGAGAGGAACTTTTGGCGCAAAACCCTAGCATGATTTTACAGCTTTTGTAAGGGTTTCAAACCCCTACTTTCATCCATGTTTAATTGAAGATAAGTTACCTTTTAATCATTCAATATGTCTATGTGTTGTTTGATTATCTTGTATGCTTTTCTTTCTATTAACATGTTAGCTTAGGTTTATTTGTGTTTGCTTAGATCTAATGAAACTTAGTTATTGATTATTGGTTGTTGGTTTGACATTGATTGTTGTGGGTGATTGATTTTAGCGTTAGGCTTAAGAAAACTGGCTAATCTCCTATACGGTAACTTGCTTGCACATCTTAAGAAACGTAATCGGATGTGTACTATGGTTTTATTGGTTGTATTAAATGCATAAGTGNTAACATGTTAGCTTAGGTTTATTTGTGTTTGCTTAGATCTAATGAAACTTAGTTATTGATTATTGGTTGTTGGTTTGACATTGATTGTTGTGGGTGATTGATTTTAGCGTTAGGCTTAAGAAAACTGGCTAATCTCCTATACGGTAACTTGCTTGCACATCTTAAGAAACGTAATCGGATGTGTACTATGGTTTTATT
Organism: Artemisia annua; assembly: GCA_014162995.1. Lineage (NCBI taxonomy): Eukaryota > Viridiplantae > Streptophyta > Magnoliopsida > Asterales > Asteraceae > Artemisia > Artemisia annua. Next base: position 243,062 of record LBNU01003033.1, read on the forward strand.
GGTTGTATTAAATGCATAAGTGACTATTAATGCGGACATGATAGGATACTAAACGTGTCATCATAGGAAGAGATAGAAGCTTATAGAGTTGGGGAAGATCGCACATGGCCCCACGAATGGTATTAAGGAATGCAACCCTTCATCCACGCAATTGTGGCAAACCAATTAATCAATAAAAGATAAGTAAGGAGTAATGAAATCTAAGTAAATACGTTTTCTCCATATAAGAAGTTCTTTCCATTTATTTTCTTGTTATTTTATTTTAATTATTTAAGTAGTTATTTGGGTTAGTTGGCTAGCAACTAATTCCGCCTACTCTTCCAATACCCGAGATATTTTAGTTGCTTTCCATAAAACATAAAAATACAAAAAGAATCATCCCTCACCTCTAGACCTAGTTAGATTAGTTTCAATCCTAACGACACTATTCCCAGAGAGAACGATCAATCCCCCGGTACTTGCCACTCACTATACTACATCGGTCAGGAACACTGCCTGGTAGGGATTGCAAGCTTCTCAAGATCCCTTGAGAAGTAAAACCTTTTGCAAGGTTGCAAAACCACGCATCACTTACTATATGGCAAAGAGAATAGCCAACATTCGCGGTCGTTCTGATAAGCTCATGCCCTATGGTATGTTGCATACTTGTCTCTTTCGTTGGGTCATGACAAACTTTCCACATCTTCTTAATACCGAATACCTTCTTGTCGATCCCGTCATGAAACCCCTAGGAGGTCCACAACGTCGCACTAAGCAACGTAGTGACAAAGGGGTAAAACGGGCTCGTAAATCCACCTCCAATGCAACTTTCTCCTCATCCTCTCTTCATCATGGATCATCATCACAACCATTGAGTGAGGATGATGTTGAAGTGAATGAAGAAGGGACATCTCGTGCTCAAACTCCTTCACCCAACAAATACTTTCGTGATCTTAATCTATCCACTTTCAAAAGAACAACTGACCTTGACTTTAGTGGAACTAACTTGACGTGGGTGATGCAAAGACAAACCGTGATGTACAATCGGCAAGTGGAAATACACGAGCAAACCGTTGGAGGGTTCAAGTCACTCGGGAATGCAATCAAGGGCATCGGTAAAAAGTTGAAGAAGTTAGGAAAGTCATGAGATTAAGACAAAATTTAAGTATTGTTATTAATATTAGTACTATCAAACTAACTAATATCTAATGTAACACTAACTTTGGATGATCTTGGCATAGACAAGTTTTGGGTGTTTCTTATCGTTTGGCCACCCAAAATTGATTATTAATCAAGTATTTACCTTGGTTAATTTTTGTTTATGTTAACTAGTTATTATCATTTGCTTGCATGCATTCTTCTAGATGATCATCATTTTTTAGTTATGATTATTATAAGTTACAATTCCTAGATTATTACTTGCATGCTTAATAGTAGCCTAAATATAGATTATCACATGTTTTTGTTTGTTGCTAGTTGTGTGCATGGCTGTGAAAACCATGTGATTATTCTTGAGTGGATTGAGGTAATAGGATTTGCTGCAAATAGTGCCCCTAGAATTATCCATTTAGGCAGCCTAAAACCTGCAGAACTGGAAAAATCGTCACCAGCAGGTCACGACACCACTAAATAGTGCACGGTACCGTTAAATTTAGTGGTACCGTGGGTCATTTAGTGGTACCGTCCCCTGCGAATACGATTTTAACTATTCTCTTTCACTTTTTGACTTCCTTTCCCTTAGATTCTGCAACCTTGAGCTGATTCCTATATTCAAAATTCCCTAAACACATAATCCTATCAAACATGCATGCTTTAATATGACTATTTAAGCTCATATCATGTATCTTCATTTCTCAGAACTCACATATCATCAAAAACTCATCATATCTTCCACAATTGCCACCACTTTACACAAAGCCAAGAAACCAAGGATCAACCTCAAACCATCTAAGGAAGTACTCTTCATTGACCTAACACTTGATGATGATGAAGACATTCATACACCATTGAACTCCAACTCAACTTCATCCATTTCCACACCATTTACTCCTTCCAAAACCATTTCCACTAGGCAAACCTCATCCTCATCATCTACTATTAGGACAACAACACTCTCTTCACCACCTAGTCCACCTCAACCTTTGGCATTAACATTCACACTATCACCCACAACTCCTCTTGAGCTTGTCTACTCGTCACCATCAACTTCCGCATCTCCACCACCACAATCACTAATGGGTCATTGTAACACCCCCATTTTTCACTGATCACAGCGGATTAAGTTTTTGGGGTATTACTTCATGGAAACAAAGACAAGATATAGAAAACGACTCAAAAAGAGACGTTTTGAAAAAGATGTTATCATTCATTTATTCATCATAGTTTTTACCGTAAAAGATATACTTTTACCAAAAGAGAGGTCCCTAAGATATGGGTTTAGACACAAAACTGATGAATGATAACTATTCTGGACATTCTCATGTCCAGTACTTCTCCGTGCCAGGGTTCCTATAGTGCCTAATTACCTAGGATAACATGCTTAAAAGTCAACACGTATGTTGAGTGAGAGTCATAGGTTTAAATAGATAGTTAGTGAATACAAGTTCCACAGGGTTCAGCTTAAACCCTATGTGTGGAAAAGTTTAGTGATAGAAGGTATATTGCACTAAGCTCATGAACCACACGTTAACAATCCGGGTCATGTGGGCTGCAGACCCAACATGAGGGGATGGGAAGGATAACTTGCCAAAGTTAATCCTTCAGTGGGTTCAAGTATAGTACTTATTGGTACCACCCAGAGAGGTGTTAATACCAATGGGAGTTGTCAAACTCCAATAGATCTATCAACTATACTCGCGTTCGCGTAGGTAAAATATCCCAAACGATTAGATTCATGAATTTTAGTTATGTAGTGGTGGCAGTTAGTTTACTCGTGCAATAACCAAAGAAAAAGACTTGTATTCGTTTGAAAGCATGTATCCCCCTCACAGGGTTTGTAAAGCATTTAGAAAGCGTTTAAAAGGTGTGAGGCTATGAAAACTCACCTGGTTCTTAAGTTAATTAAAGTAGGGGTTTAGACAACTCATTCACATATCCTGGGTTGGTGTAGGTGTGTGTATGTCAAGTCTTAGTCTAGGTTTTTCTTAACTAATCACTCTTAGGGTTTTTGTATATAACATAACACCGTTCGGGCCATCGTAATTCAGAAGTATATGACTCCTCACATGAAGCTCCCTACTATTGTATTATGTTATCAACATAATAGCGTTCGGGCCATCATAATTCAGAAATTAACACTCCTCACACGAAGCTCCCTACTATTGAATTATGTTGTTATTAAGGTTTAGTTATAACATAACACCGTTCGGGCCATCATAGCTCAGAAGTATATGCAATAATCGTTTGAGGAGCCAGGGCACTTTAAATCGTAAACCCAGCAAACTCGTCAAAACGAAATATCCACATAGTACTCCTCGCATGAAGCTCCCTAGTATTGTGTTATGCTTCTAACTCAAAATAGGTTTTGTATTTATGAAAATAATCCATTTATACCCTTTAAGTTTTATATATTTATACTTTCTACACTAAACTTATAAACTACTAACAATTAAGCATATAACTTTCTAACTTTTGCATATTTAGTCCCTAAAACTTATATATTTTAGAGAAATGGCAAAAATGGTCCTTAAACTATACTAACTTTCATTATTTACTCTTTTTACCCTTAACTTTATAATATTTGCAAAACTAGTCCTTTTTAGTTTATAACTATTTTAATTTATATCCTAGGGTTTCAAAACTTGGCAATATGAGTCCTTGAACTTATAACTTCTAGGAAATGTTAAAAACAGTCCCTAGACTTTATAGTTTCAAGAATTTATCATATATACCCCTATGCATGCAAACTTTTACAAAACTTGTCCTAATTTCAAGTAAACTATATTTTAACATAGCAACTAAGTTTCTAAGCTTATGTTTAGCTAATGTAAGTTCAATTAAGTTATCTAATTCACATTATAGCACATAGTATAGAAATTTAGCATATAAACACCTAGTTTTCCAAAATTAGAGTTTCTAAATGAAAACTTCTAAAACTAAATGATCAAGGCTATCCTATGGTTCCTAATGCATGTACTAAGAGTCCTAGGTCTGTTCTAAAGCTACTAGATTCAAAATTATGGCTTACCTAAGTCGTGCAAGGTGTAACGAGGGTTTCTAGGGTTTTTTCAGCCAAAACTCAACTCGACAAGGCACAAAAGCTTCGCTACTCGACTTCTAAGGGTTCTAAAGGTCTTAGACTAAAGAAATGTATAGGTAAAGAAGAGAGGGGAGGTGTGGAATGAAAAGGTGTGCTAGGTGTCGAGGAGGGGGAGGCAGAGTAAGCCGGGCTAGGGGATGGTGTGGAAGGTCTAAAAGGTGACTAAGGTGAGCTATGGTGTATTTAGGGGGCTGCCTAGGCCGGTTGTGGCTAGGGTTTGCCGTGGGGAAGAAGGTGGTGACAAGGAGGTGATGCAACTCCTTTCTTGGGTGCTTGGAGGTGCTAGGGTGCTTGCTTAGTTATAGGGAGGTGCTATGGTGCTTGCTTGATAGTTTAGGAGTAGTATAGTAGCTAGTTTTAGGTTTTTAGGTTTAGTTTTAACCTAGTTTTGTCTAGTGGGAGTTTTAGGTTTAGCCTAGGGTTTAGTGCCTAATTTGCTGTCCTATGAGTGTCTAATAACTAATACTAAGTCCTAGGGGGCTTATACTAAGTGATGGTAGCTTATGGTAAAGATTTGGGAAAGTTAAACCTAGTTTACGGGAAGTTATGACCTAGTTAAGGTTTTATGCTTATGTGACTTGTACCTAAGTTCTAAGGAGTTCTACTATGTTCTATGGAGTCTAATATAACCTAAGGTCACTAATGTAAGTCATACCTAAGCCTTGAACACTTTAGAACATGTATGGATAAGCAATTAGGGTTTTAAAGATAACCGTAAACACATAGGTGCAATTAGTGTTTGCTAGCAAATATGGTGTATTAGAGTGATAGTTTTCTTAGTGAAAATATGTTTGTAACCTTGACTTGACATACCGGGATGTTTACATCAACTAAACATAGTGGTGGTTGGCATAGGTGAATACGTGAACTTCTCTAGAGGTTAGTTAGGTCATAAAGATATAATAAAGCAAAAATTTGGCTCGGGAAAATCCTAAAGGCATTTCTAACCTAGATTGTGCTTAATGAGGGCCTAAGTTAAGATAGTAAGGCATTTCTAACCTAAGGGGAAGTTAGTGGGTTGTTACAGTCTCCCATCCTAAAAGAAAATCTCGTCCCGAGATTTAACTAAGGTTAGTGGGTGAAGGTGAGAATAGATGGGGATATTTAGCACGGATTTGATCCTCTCGTTCCCAAGTATACTCTGGTCCTCCGTGAGATTCCCAGCGTACCTTGATGATAGGAATCCGGTGATGTTTTAGATTTTTTACCTTTCGATCCATAATTTCCACTGGTTCTTCAGTGAAATTGAGCTTATCGTCCAATTGAAGCTCTTTTATAGGAACGACTAGTGATTCGTCCGATAAACATTTCTTAAGATTCGAAACATGAAACGTGTCGTGTATATTACTTAGTTCATCCGGCAATTCAAGTCGGTATGCCACTGGACCAATTCGTTCTAAAACCTTAAATGGTCCGATGTATCTCGGACTAAGCTTTCCTTTCTTTCCGAGAGGAAAGACACCTTTCCTAGGTGAAACTTTCAACATAACCCTATGTCCGACTTGAAATTCTAAAGGCTTACGTCTTACATTGGCATAACTCTTTTGCCGATCCCTAGCGGCTTGTAAGCGTTGTCGGATTTGAACTATTTTCTCATTTGTCTCATCAATTATCTCTGGACCCGTAAGTTGTACTTCTCTAACTACGGCCCAGCAGACCAGTGATCTGCACTTTCTCCCATAAAGTGCTTAATACGGTGCTGCCTTAATACTAGCGTGATAACTATTGTTATACGAGAATTCTACCAACAGTAAATGTTTCTCCCATCCTTTTCCAAAATCTATCACACACGCTCGAAGCATATCCTCGAGTGTCTGGATAGTTCTTTCACTTTGACTGTTGGTTTGTGGATGATATGCCGTATTCATGTCTATCTGAGTACCTAAGGCTTTTTGCATAGATTGCCAAAATCTTGACGTGAAACGAGAATCATGATCCGATATGATAAATACTGGCACTCCATGTCGGGAAATTATTTCCTTGAGGTACAACCTAGCAAGGGTTTCCATATCAACCGTTTCTCGTATAGGAATGAAGTGAGCTAATTTTGTAAGGCGATCAACTATTACCGAAATAGTGTCATGCCCGTTAGGTTTTCTAGGTAGTTTTGTAACAAAATCCATCATAATTCTTTCCCACTTTCAAATGGGAATCTCAGGCTGTTCCAATAAGCCAGATGGCTTTTGACATTCAACCTTTACCCTAGAACATGTTAAACACCTGCACACATATCTAGCAATGGATGCCTTCATGTCGGGCCACCAATAGTGTTTCTTCAGATCCTGATACATCTTGTCAGAACCTGGGTGTATGGAGTACTTAGATTTATGGGACTCGTGCATTACTACGTTCCTTAAGTTACCATGATAAGGTAACCATCTCCGACCCTTAATACAACAAGTTCCGTCTGAACGTATCTCAAAAGCCTTATCCATCCCTTGTAAATTCTCAAGTTTACAATCTTTCCTTTCGAGGGCTTCATTCTGGGCTTTGAGTATTTGAAAGAGTAGATTCGAATGAAGGGTCATAACTAACGACCTAACTCTAAGTGGTTTGATTCGTTCCTTTTGGCTCAAAGCATCTGCTACTACGTTAGCTTTGCCAGGATGGTAACAAATCTCACAATCATAGTCAGCGAGCAGTTCTATCCATCGAAGTTGTCTCATTTTCAACTCTTTCTGATTAAGAATATGTTGTAGGCTTTTGTGATCGGTGAAAACCGTACACTTAGTGCCTGATGTGTTTTGAAAGCTTTACATTTATTAAACTAGTTTCACCATTTCCATAATACACAAAACACATGGGTAAAAGTGTAACCCCCGTTTATAGCAAAGGTTTGAGGTAAGACCAGGTCGTCCCAAGAGAGGATGTTGTTTCTTATTGCTAGTTAAAGGTAACAAAATTAGATTCCAATGATTGTCACTTATCACTAAAACCGTTTTTGTTGGATTTAAGATCTTTGAAATGTTTTCCCAATTTAATATTAAAAGTATGTTTATTTAAGGCAAAGCACATGAGAATTATAAGAAGTAGCATCACAGAAGTTACATGGACAAGGCATAAGAGTGAAACATGATGGTAGATCACGTTAACTAATATATCTATCCTATGTTAAAGAATCTCCTTTCGGCCTTTGCTTCTAGATACACAGAATGCATAAAGTGTGGTCCAAGTATGAAGTATGAAACATGCATTTCCTCTTGTCAAGCCGTTAGACATTAGACTAGCCATTAAACGTGTCATAGTCAAGGTTATCATTTGTTTTACTAAGCAATTCTCACAAGCATAGCAATGAGTTGTTATAGACAGAAAATTCATAATATAACCAACATGATTGAATCTTTCGACCTTTAGGCAATCACTATGATCAATCAAGACAAACGATAAGGTACTAAACAATGACATATCAAATGCAAGTTCCATAAATTCAGTATTCATGATATTGTTCTCATAACAAACATGGCTCAAGTACCTCAAATAAACGTAAGGTTACTACTTCTTACTTAACATAAAGTTAAACGAGTAAACAAGTATTTCTAACATTATAACGAATTATACCAAAAGTATTCGAGCTCCAAGTGGTTCTCCAAGTGTGGTTCTTACTTCTTAGCTAGTGGTTTTGGTACAAACCACTACTAACTGCTTCTATGATCAAGATTATATTTGTTGTTGTTGTGTGTCTAAAACCTCCGTTTTGAGCTCCTATTTATAGCGTAAAATGTTGCCCTAGAACGTCCCTGATGAGTTATGATAGGCAAGTGATCGGCCTCATCATTGAAGTAGCTCATTAATGTAGAAAACATAACTGCCAAGGGAAGTACGCCGCGCATTTGGTGTAAAAGCGGCGAGCTTTATTTCGCGTAACCGGCGCTTATGTTGTGTATAACCGGCGTACTTTATGTTTGACTCATGCATATATAGTTGACCAAAGATGCCCGTAAGCGGCGTTCTTCCTTCACATAAGCGGCGTGCTTTTAGTCCAAACTTAGTTTTTTCCTTTTAGGTTTACAAAGTCATCCATCTCGTGCTTTTCTTGTTACTTTCACCAGACCTATGTCCTGCAAATATATTCTTATATTAAGTATCAAAAGTCCTAATAATAAGGTTATTTGTCCTATAATTCATATAATATCGGGGGTATAAACGTGTATAATTCGAGACTCATCAAACTCCCCCGTACTTAAACCAATGCTTGCCCTCAAGCATTCAAGAAATGTCTTTAAAACCAAGTCTCATATAAGTTTCAAAAGTATATATTTGTTGTGTATCCAAGACAACCAAGAATAACATGACATGCTCCTCACGAAAGTATAAAATTTTCAAATTCACTCAAGCACTTATAAAAAATAATTTTTGGTATGGAATTCACTCTTATAGCTCATTCATAACTTATAGATTAACCATATGCTTGTAAAGGAAACAAAACTGCACCGACATGGCGTAAGCACCAAGTATAAATATCAAAGAGGTCTTTTATTGGGTTTAAGGGTTATAAGGAATGTATATGGAATATTTGTTACAAACACTTAAGTCGGGAATTCATATTTTCTTCTCATCT
>LBNU01003036.1:0-12852 GCA_014162995.1 Artemisia annua
GATGTTAAAATAAAAAGTGTAGGAAGACATCCTAGCCATCGGATCAAAACCATCTAGATCAAAAAGGGCGGTGGCAATTTTGTAAATACTGGAAACATCAGGGGCAATTGTATAACATCGTGTTTTACATAACCATTCATTACACCCCCTGAATATTTCATTCGATCTATTCTTCTCTTTCTAAAATTTCACACTTTCTCTCTCTAAAATTTCACACTTCTTCACCTTATTTTTCTCAAATTGAATTAATATCAAATCATGTCATCACAATCGAATTGTTAACAGAGTTACCACATCTAAAGAATTCTAATCATAATCGAATCGTTACCACATCATTATGTTAACAATGTTGAAGATGAATCTACCACATCGTATATGCCTCTGTAAGTTGATTTATGATTCCTAATTTTGTTACTCCATCATTTTGTTAGTTTTGATCTACCAAAATCTTGTTTTTCTATCAATTTTAGTTCGTTATTTTGAATATAATGAAGTAGGCTATCAAATCTGTTCAAGAGTGTGTGTATGTAAATGTTTATGATTGATGCATATAAGGTGTTTGATAAAATTTCTCAATAAGACTTTATAATTATGGTGCACAAACTTTACATTCTGATGCACTTGTAATAAAACTGTGATGCACTAATTTTGAACTGAGATGCAGTTGGTGTTCAGGTATTGCATGTAAGGATGAAATAGGCTAAACATAGGTTGTTTATATGTGTAAACTTGTTTGTATATATGATGCACTGGAATTTGAACTGAGATGCAGTAGGTGTTTAGTTGTCACATGTAAATGATGAAGTAGGTTATGCATAAGTTGTTTTATTTGTTTAAACTTGTTTGTATGCTTGGTTGTATGTTTGATGCACTGGAATTTGAAGTGAGATGCAGTAGGTATTTAGTTGTCGCATGTAAGAATGAAATAGGCTAACTGTAGGTTGTTTTATGTGTGTAAACGTGTTTCTATGCTTGGTTGTATGTCTGATGCACTGGATATTGAACTGAGATGCAATAGGTGTTTAGTTGTTGCTTGTAAATGATGAATTAGGCTAAGCATAGGTTGTTTTATTTGTGTAAACTTATTTGTATGCTTGGTTGTATGTATGATGCACTGGAATTTGAACTGAGATGCAGTAGGTGTTCAGTTGTCACATGTAAAGGTTGAAGTAGGCTAAGCGTAGGTTGTTTTATGTGCGAGAATGTGTTTGACTATTTGGTTGTATATGCAATGCACTTTAATTTGAACTTTGATGCAATAGGTGTTCGATCGTCGTGTATAATGATGAATTAAGCCAAACGTAGGTTGCATTATGTCCGAGAATGTGTTTGTTTGTTTGGTTGTATGTATGATGCACTTGAATTTGAATTATGATGCAGTAGGTGTTTAGGTGTCGCGTATAATGATGAATTAGGCTAAACATAGGTTGCATTATGTGCAAGAATGTGTTTGTTTGTTTGGTTATATGTATGATGCATTTGAATTTGAACTGTGATGCAGTAGGTGTTCAGTTGTCGCATATAATGATGAATTAGGCTAAACGTAAGTTGCATTTTGTGCAAAAATGAGTTTATATGTTTTGTTGTTTTTCTGATGCACTTGTATTTGAACTGAGATGAAGTATGTATTTAGTTGTAGCATATAAGCATGAGTTAGGTTAAACGTAGGCTGAGTTACATGTGAAAATGTGCGTGTATGTTTGGTTGTTTGTCTGATGCTAACTGAAATATGTATAATTGTTTTTTTACTACATCATAGTGTTATAACTAGTGCATTAGTGAGTTTTTTACTGTATCATAGTGTTATAACTAGTCAATCAACAAAGTACATTAATGTAACAATATTTTATAATTTTCGCAGATTGATTCATTTATTGACTACCTGGAAAGAAAGAAAAAAATCACCAAAAATGCATTGAGTTTTTATTGGCTGAACCTAGCACGTGAAGATGCCTTGGAGGACAACCTACAACAATACCGACAATGACATATTTGTGATGAGGCATATGGAAACATACGTGGGTCGTGATGTTTTTTTAGAAGAGTTGAAGAAAGAAGGCCTAGGTCTAAAAGCACAACTGAAGTTGTTGCGCGTCAAGAACTCAGCAAAGATGATACTTATAAGTAAATGGGAAAAATGCAAAAATATTGAAAGAAGTAGAAGCATATCTGAAGAAGCAATCAAAGAGTTCTAAACTTGTAACATATAATGATGTTAGAGTGGATCAACATTTGTTGACAATGTTTGCTCAAAGCTTATTCAAGACCACTAAATGATTATTGAACAATTTTAGTTTAAAATATTTTGGATGTTTAAAATCTCTTGTATTTTTATTAGTGTTTGTTTAATATTAACTACTTTACTTCTTAATGATCAGTGTTCGTCTAATACTAAGTAGTTTTGATTGATGCATCACAATTTATTATTTAGTGCATCATATATACAATAAATTATAGATTATTATGCACTAAATTATAAACTGTGATGTGATGCACTTAATTGTTAACTGTGATGCACTAGATTGTTAATTGTGATCCACTAAAAATACTAGTGCACCACAGTGTATACAGTTAGTGCATCATACTGTATACAATTAGTGAATCATAATGTTTATATCTAGTGCATCACAATGTAAAAGTCTGATGCATCACAGTGTATATATTCACTTAAATATAAAGAAAGTTTTGAATTACAACAACTGAATCAAAAATATCAACAATATGATGTCTTAAATTTTGATGTACTACCAAATAATTGTGATACAATAACACAAATAATTTTACCGCATCACAATGATAATTTACTACATCACAATGTTATACATATTGTTGCTACTCAATGTTATCATATTGCTAAATCAAAATAAAATTATATTGCATCACGATATTGTTCTACTGCATTAGAATGTTATCATATTACTCCATCACAATGTTATTATACTGTTGAATCACAATATAATTTTACTGCATCACTATGTTAATTTACTGCATCAAAATGTTAACTTCCTACATCACAATGTTATATATACTGTTGCTTCTCAATGTTATCATAATGTTGCCTCAAAATAATATTTTACTGCATAATTGTATTATTTACTGAATGACAATGAATATTTTACTGCATCACAATGTAAATGTTACAACAACAAGATGTATTTTACTGCATCACAACAGAATATTGTATTGATGTTTGGTAATTAATGCTATACATCTTTGAACCGAAAACATGTCTTGGATGATGACAATTTCTGTGAATTATTAAAACATGTCAAAATAATATTCATAGTAAGCTCATTTGCGGGGAAATTCTCTCAGCCCAGCTCTTTTCGGCAGATGTTGTTGCTTTATTTTCTTGGATGATGACAATTTCTGAGAATTATGGCCTTTGGATCTATATTCCGAAACCGAACATCAGGGAAAGGTGTGCTCATATCGGTATTTTCTAGCATACTCATCATAATTGTGTTGTCTTCTGGATCCATTTTCCAAAACTAAACATCAGGGAAACGTATGCCCATGGGCATTTTTTAACATACTCGTCATATATTTTTGAAAAAAGAAAAAAGATAATTAGGAAGAGTAATCAAACAAAATCCATTAACATAGGCACGCTACAGATTATCAACACAACATATAGATTTTGCAAATAGTTGAATAAATAACATAGGCACGCTACAGATGCAACACAAAAGCTAAAACCAGTACATGCCAAACATCCATTCATTAAAGAATGATATAACAACCATTTAATATCCATTTTAATACTTCATATTTACAATTCGCACGATAAAAAAATCGATTAACTTTACCCGAACAATAAGCAACCACCAACATAAACAATAAATTAATATATACTCCATAATCTACACCCATGATAATACGCTGGCCTTATGTCCTTTTAGAAATATAAACAAACTCATAAACAAAATCAAATTAGGTAAGCTAAATACGCTAATAATAAACAAAAACATAGTGCGTCAATGTTGTAAAACAACGACATCAAGCAACAAAAACACATATTGCATATCACAGTTCTAAAATCAACTTAGGTCAATTGAATACACAAAAACCAAAAAAACACATACTGAATCAATGTTATAAATCAAATAAATAACATAAAAGTAGTAAATTATTTAAAATGAACAAAAATATATTGAGTATATTTCAGAAACACTCCTATTAAAAGTAGTTGCATCAAAGCATAAAAAGTAGCTGCAACAAAGGGTGTTTCATTACTTTTTAAGCATTTTCAGATTATAATGGAACCTTATACAACTACTCATAACAAAACTATAGAAAAGCTATTAGATTTGTATTCATTACACACAAACGCCAGCTGCATCAGCGTTTTATAACAACTGCATCATGCCTACAACTACGCATATAAGCTATTTTCTACTAATAAAAAATGAAACGTTAGCTAATAGATCCTCGTTGGTCAAAAACAAACACCTACTGTATCAAAGTTTCATAATAACTACATCATATACACAATTACACGAACAAATATTTTCTACTCATAACATAAACACAAAATAAGCCTTTTCTATTGCGTTAGTATTGCATAACAGCCGCATCACACATACAACTACACATACAAGCCTTTTCTACTGATAAAATGATCAAAACAAACAAAGATTAAAAGCTGATACATCACAATGTTAACTTAATGCATCAGAGGTATAAAATCTCATTGAGACATGTTATCATACATCTTGTGTGAACCTTTACTAAACACGTTTTGAAATTTTCGGATCTAAACACTTTATATATAACATATTTAGTTCAATAACAATACAAAAAAAATGTTATTCAATACCGGTGCATCATAGTTTTAACAACAAGTTAATCACAAGGTGTAAGAACAACTAGAACATCAATACAAAACTAGCGCATCACAGTACAAAACTACTGCATCACAACATAGAATATCATGGAGACATTTTATCAAACACATGGTGTGCATGTTCCATATACTCGTTTTTCATGCAGTTTTTCTCTCAAATTCGTTCCAGATGTAGTGTAAAACTTGATATCCTCTAAATCTAACTCCTAAAATTTGTGCAAGTGATTCTACAAATAACAAAGTAAGTCTAACTTTCATTAATAATTCATTTATCAAAACAATGTATTAAGATCTTACTATCATAATTCGTTGATGATAAACTAGTTGTTGATGATGAACACTCATTATTCATTGAAGATGAAACATCAATCGACATATCAAAATCAATTTATTCAGTTGCTTGGTGGAGAAATATTAAGAAGACGGTTGTGAATGGTGGTGAGAACGGTGGTAAAATGGTGGGTGATAATGGTGGTAAGAATGGTGGTTATCAATCACGATGGTAGGAATGGGAGAGAAGAGGCGTGATATAAGTATCAGATACATAAAAATGAATAAAAAAGGTATATATAACCCTAGGTGTAAAATAACAAAAATACCCTTGCTAGTGTAAATTAAAGGACGGGTAGGGAGTGGACAGGTGTCAGCATGGGAGGGCTTCCTAGCCTTTTTATTTTAACAAACTTTTTATTTTAACCCAAACTTTATACCGAAGACGAATTAAGTCGAAACTATAATTACACTAGTGAATAGGAACTATAGTTATTAGCGTACCTAAATTTGTAAAGTAAAGCTGAACAAGTGGTTATTTGAGAAATTGCAACATTTGAGGAAAATGGAAACGTTTAACAAACGAACGGGTCTTGCCCAAATTTCTAAAAATTATAACACTTAGATATATCTTATTTATATATCATATATACTACTATATCATACTATACTCTAATATATATATATATATATATAACCTACTACTACTACGACTACGTTATACTATATATATATATATATATACTATACGGATATATACANTTTATTGAGAAATTGCAACATTTGAGGAAAATGGAAACGTTTAACAAACGAACGGGTCGATGCGCCCAAATTTCTAACAAATTATAACACTATAATATATAGTATCAGCTATAGTATATATATATATACCACTTGTCACTTTACTTGTAAAATTTAGTACGTAATAACTATATTATTCACTATTAATATAGTTATCGATATAATTCGTCTTACGATATAAAAATAGTCACCGTGAGTTCAAATATGTGTAAAAACTCGTTTTCATCACCCGAAATACTTATTTGGCCTAAATTTCACTATTGGGCCCGTTAGCCCAAAATTAGCCCAAAACTATATTTTCCGATTTAAGTCACGTTATATATATCGTTATATATCGAAATTAATTTCTACACGTCCGATAACAATTTTTGGTGTCAAAGTTGGAAAAACACTATTGGGCTCGGCCCACTGTTCACCGAACACCCATATTGGGCTCAAAATGTGCACATGGCTCAATAACCAATTTTTAGTGTTTATAATTATATAAATTTATATAATTAAATGTAATAACACGTATAATTAAGTTTTAATCCTCAAAAATCAAATTTGGTCATTTCTCATCATATTCGACCCAAAATAATTATTTTAGGCCAAAAATATTTTATTTCACCAAAAATTGTAATTTTATTAATTAAATGTAATTAGTTACGGTTAATTCGATATATACTTAATTAAAATCTTTCAAGCAAAACTTTCACCATTTCACCACTTGAGCCAAAATTTTATGTTTTTCAAAACCCCAATAGTTTCATAATTTTTAATATGGCCGATTTATGTATACACACATATAAGTGTATATATCTCTTAAATTCGCGTAATTAGTATAAATCACATTTGTATCACTAAATTAGTACCACAAGCTACAAGTTTTACCACACAAGCAAGAAATATACATATGAACTAGTAGCATTTATTGTGGTTTGATTTACATGCATGCAAGACATATACATGCATACTTGTCAACTTAACAAAATATATACATATAACACTTGGTAACGCCTTTGATTATCATTAAAACATGAAATAAACAAGATTAGAAAAGTTTTGATGAATGCTTACAAAGGGTGTGTTTGTACGTGGCTATGGAGAACAAAGGGAGACCCAAAATGCTTCAAATTCAACCCAAAACACTTCCTAATTACCCCAAACTCTTGTAAATACAACCCAAATTAACTTGATCTTCAAAGATTATTTGTGAAATGTGTGTGTGTGTGTCGCCGGTTAGAGAGAAGCCAAGGGAGGAAGAAATAAGTTTTGGTAACTAAAATGAGGATGGTAATTATAAGTTGGATATTAGATTTGGATATTTGGGTGTTTGTTGGGTAATAAGGTGTTTAGGGGTAATAAAGAGATTTGCATGTGCTTATTTGAAGGGGGGGTTGCTGGCCGGTTCTAGTGGTATCCAAGGGAGGTGGATGTATAATTTTTGCTTCTCGTTGGTATATCGTGTGTCGGTTTAAGCTTAAACGTAACCGAAATGTCCCGGTTTGACGGTTTTAGACACGTATACGTAAAATAAAGTTTTTAGTCACGATTTCGTCAGAAATGTAATAAAATGACTTTACTGACTCAAAAATATATTTACTTGACCTTTACCATAGGTACTGTAGTGTCGGTTCGCGTGCGGCGTTGTTTTTCAGAAAAAATGTGAGAAAGCTCTCAGCAAATAACGGAACTTGTCAGTAACTATCCGAAATGGATTAATTTGTATTTACTGACAAAAATAAACTTTTTCAGTAGTGACTGTAAGCTACAGTGTGCAGGACAGCTCCCGAAAACATTCAGAAATGCACAGAAACATGCAGAAATGTGCAAAAATACATATAATACTCAAAATAAATATAATAAATGGAAATATATTATAAAATTAATTTGTGAAAAATACCATTTGTCACAACTTAAGTGAACTCACGCCAAAGACTAAATAAGCGAAGTCGACGAGAAACGAGACAAGACTCAAGAGTACTCACGATAAAAGACAAACAAATACAACCTCTACAAGAAACTAGACAAAGCTTAATACGAGACAACCGGGTCAAACTACATAAGCCATCCAAAGCAATCACACTTAAATGGCAACTAAGTCAACCTTATGGTCAAAGTCAACCTTGAGTAACCAAAAGTTTAACAAGGGAAATCGTACGAATTATTGGATATTTATCGTATTTGCTAATATGATAAGTTCAACAATTCCTTCAATACACTTGTTAATCTAAAGTTAACTCATACCTAGTAAAGAGATGGTAAGTCGTAGGATGGGTCACCCATTAATATTCTCCTCCGACACGTTTTTTAAACCCTAATTGGATTTAGTAATCCAATTAGTCCGTTAACCGTATCGGATGGTTATATTAATGTTAACCAATCCGTAACTCGACATACACTAACACGAACCTCAATATCTCCTAAAGGGTAAGTCTCGATAAACGTGCCCTCGAAACGACTTGTAACCCGTCCGTATTAATATTTATTCGTTGTTTCCTTCATTATTTCTCATAAATATTAGTTGACGTTATTATCGTCATTTATCGGTTTCTTATTAACTTAGGAATATTAACAAACGTATCCAACGTTAGTTAATGTCTTTTATTCACTTGAAAACGGTATATAACGTAGGTATCGTCTTGTAATATTTATTATTACTAACTTCTAAATATTAATTAACGGTTGTTAGTCGTTATTTATATTTAGAAGTCAATTATATGTACACATGTATATACAAAATGCTCACATTATTAATATCACTTGGTCATTATATTTCTCGGGTTATTACTCGTTTCGAGTTTACTTTTATCACGGGTCAACATTTAAGGGTCACTAATAACAATACGTCCATTTTGGCTTGTCGGGGGTCACACGGGACTAGAAAGTCCCGGTAACACCCGACTTAGCTCAAACATCACAAGCATATACTTATATGTCTGCAATACTAATAACCGCAACCAATACTACAATCAAACACGGCCGCCTACGACTCGTGTTAACTAACCTATCTCCGTCAATCTATCTGCCACATTCACAACCACCATATCAATATGACAACAACAACTTCACGCCATCAATAACCATGCCGAGACCCTAATGGTCTAGGCTTCTACTCTCAGCCAAAACTAAACAACCAAACGGACTCTATAAACCTCGATACCCACGATAACGACAAGATCAACAACAATGAATCAACAACAACAGGACATAACAACAACAAGACTCGACACAATAGGAATCAAAATCCACGGATCTAAATCCAAACCCTAACCCTCGGCAACCATACGCAACACAAATCCATCTCCAAATTCAATCCTAATCTATACCCATTTCCAAAAACCACGAGACAACAACAATATGGACAACAAATCTATGTCGTGAGCAGGGTTGCAAAAATCGGCCGAATCAGCCGATTAATCGGCGATTAATCGGTAATCGACCCTGGAACTTGGAGGGATTTCGAAGGTAATCGGCCGAGTCAAGAAAATCGGCCGATTAATCGGTCAAAAATCGCTAATCGGCCCTTGACCGTCTCAGTATCGATTCACGATTTTTGCAACATTGG
Organism: Artemisia annua; assembly: GCA_014162995.1. Classification (NCBI taxonomy): domain Eukaryota; kingdom Viridiplantae; phylum Streptophyta; class Magnoliopsida; order Asterales; family Asteraceae; genus Artemisia; species Artemisia annua. The sequence continues at coordinate 9,468 of LBNU01003036.1, forward strand.
TCGTGAGTCTAAGCTCACGACATCACCCTCGCACACGACCCAAACGACACAACAAGAAAACCAATGATACCAACCACTCTTTTAGCTTATTTTAATTATTATATTTTCGTTGTTAGATGAAACCCTCGAAACCTTTAGGTTTTGAGTCGAACCGAGGCGTAAAAGCCTCCTAAACGGCGAGTTATCCCCTATGGTCTTCGAATAACCCAAAAACACGGAAAGAGAAATGATAGTGGTGACCATTCGTGAGTGAAACTTGAGTAAAATAACTGTTAGGGTGGGTTTGGTCGCGTGTGTAATAGCTCAAATGAAAGAGGAGATGATTTGACGAATGGTGGTGGTGGAGGTGAGAGTCCACGCGAGGCAGTGAGGCCCCATATAGCCGGAGAAGGAGATAGGTGGGTGGGTGTGTGTTGTCGGCTCAGAGAAGGAGCAGGGAAAACAAAACCCTAAAATGATATAACAAGGTTTATATAGGAGAGCCCTAAGGACCTTGATTGCAAATTTATAGGGAGAGAGAGGGTGGCAGGGTAAATTCGGTGCAGGGTCCAAGGATGTAATTTTTTTTGTTAACCTTTATATATTAGTTGGTCGGGGCTCGTTTGGACTAGCAAACGAGGGATTCATGACACAAGATTAGCACCAACGCGCTCAGAATCTTATTTCCAATAAAAATGACTATAAATATGCCTAATATCTCGAAATAAAAACTTAACTCTAATTATCTCTTCGTTTCTCCGAAATAGAATAAGTCGGGAATTTCCGAGTTGTCACGCACCTTCAGAAAGGGGACTACCACCATCGGACCCATTTTGAGGAAGATAAGGAGCCATCAGTGATCTTGCTTGCAGCAGACACATAATGAAATATAAAATAATTAGTAAACCAAGTTATGATTCTGCATTTCTACTTCCTACCTAATGCAGAATGTTATCCATGATGCTTAAGTATATATCGATGATCTACTTGAAAATTTCTAATAGTCGAGGATTGGATAAAAACTCCTTACATGATATAAAATACACACTTTGTACGCATAGAGTAAACTGCGGGAGACACCAATTGAAAAACTTAAATTGCCTTGTCTAGAGATTTCAAACAATTGAAACAACATAAACACTATAAAGCACCTCTTATTGACACTCAAATTGAAACAATCGAAATACTCGCCCCAACGAATTGAGCTATAAGATGCCTCAATGTATCCGTACGGCTCGAGGGTATTTTGTTGCGTAATGGGTCAAAACCACAAAATGGGTACTTTCTGGTGGTACGGGTCAAGCTGGGTTAGGCTGCTTCAAATGTCACTAATGTCCAATGGGGGTGTTTGGATTTACATATCCTTAAATTGATAATCAAACTATCAATAATCTATAACGTTTAAACCGTTAAAAAAAAGTCTAGGTTAGCTTATATAAGTGCTTATCATTAAGCACATAAGCAATCTTGAGTGTTTGGGAGAGAAAGTGGTATTCTAGAATCACCCGGAGCGTGAAGCTACCTGGGAAACCGAAGAGTCAATGCGAGCTAGCTATCCTCATTTCTTTGCGAAGTCCGGTATGTTTTTGTTTTGTTTTCATTCCGTTTCATTTCAATTTCCGCGGAAGAAAATTTCTTTTAGAGGGGAAGAAGTTGTAAAACCTAAAATCTAAATCATGCAAAATGACCAAAATGCCCTAAGAACTAAAATCTTGGTAGTTAATTATAAAATACCAAACATGTCCTAACAACTTGTAATTCGCCAAATATAATCTGAATAACGTAACAAAGCCTCGTAATTGAAATTCTTAACATATTCTAAATCCGAAAATATTTAGAACTTAAAATAAAATGCAAGAATTAATTTACGTGTCACGAATAATTTGTTTAGGCTATTCTCCTTTGTACACAATCATTTAACTACCAATTGAGCCCATGAGTTTTTCCTTGGCTTGGCCCATGCTCGAACCCACCAAAAAGAATAAAAAGGATCGGGTGTTTTTACTTCTTTCACACAACACATACGCTTCAAAGAAAAATAAATAAAAACCCTAACCCTAATAACAAAGTAGCGGCACCAAAATTCTGTGGCTTCTCTTCCATTCTGTTCGAGTTAAGGAGGGTAAAAGAAATGGTCTGATCGTGGGTTGAGAGTCGTTCGAAGGGTGTGGGTTTTTCTTTGTTCGATATAGGTTTTGGAGTCGCTTGTTTCGGTTCGCTTTAGATTTGTTGTTCTTGTTTTCTGTCACTTGATCATCACCTGGGTAAAACCTATCAACCTTATTCTCTTTACTTCTCTTTTGGTGTCCTCTATACATTTATTTTACATGTTGGATTGATATATGGATCGACTAAATAAAGGAAACATGTACACGCTATATATAACCACATGAAATCACATACTTGTTAACCTTTATACATGTTTCAGAATATTGGAGGTTACCAGGGATCGAATGGAATAAGAATAAGAAACCATGATGTATTTTTGTCTATATAAAATCATATAAGGAAGCATGCATGAAATCATATACACGTATACATATATAAGTGGTTATATGTTTGTGTTTTTGGATTTTGAACATGTAATCGAATTGGTAAAATATTTTTGGAACATGTTGGTCTTACTGGTGTCGAATGGTTTTAAAGCAAATAAGAGATCACGATTTGACCTTTTGTCATTTGAATGGGATAAAGGGTGTTGTATTGTGGTTGCCAAGATGGGGTCGAATGGGATTTTAACAGGAAAACATAAAGATGTTTAGGCATGCATGCATGAAATATTTTAAGTATGACTTGATCTAATATTACGTGATCTAAAAAGACCTGTGTTAATCCATACGAGATAAAACTAATAAAAATAATACAAGCATGTTACTTTCGGTATTGTTTTCAAATTGATATAACATAAAACTCAAAATATGTCTAGGATATAGTTTTAGTGTCACGAGAATTGTCGTAAATAAAGGAAATTGATATTATAAGTATGCGAATATGTGAAAGTGTGTAGAGAGAGGATTATATATATTATATATATATAATACATATACGATATAATATACTATATATGATACATATATATATATATATATATATACACATATAGTTAAGGATCAAATTAAGAAGAATTAAAATAAGAATGATAAGAAGAAACCACAACCACTCATTTCAGATGCACCTACAAAAAGTAGATGCATCTCCCCTTAAATTCTCCTTCTATTTGAATTGTGTTGGCCATAAAATTCTTCTTATTCTTCTTTTATCATATATATACTATATATATATACTATATATATATATAACGTATATATATATATATATATAACTATATATATATCATAATACGTATAATCATATATATAAATATATACTATTATATCATAATATATATATATATGCCCTACACTAT